>PVJC01034283.1:0-18897 GCA_004026665.1 Murina feae | reverse complement strand
TGTGCATCTCGATTTCCTACCATTCTTTCCCACCTTCCCTCTCCTCCAGTTCTACTGGTTTCCCTGATGTTTTGGGAGCAGGTCAAGCACACTACCTGAGGTCCCAGGATCTTTGCACTTGCTGTTTTCTCTAAGACACTCTTCTCCAGATATCTGAATGTGTCACTCGTCTCATTTAGAGCTCAGCTCCCACAGCAACTCCTCAACCAAGTCTTTCCTGGTCACTGGCTCCACACAGCGCCGCCATTCCTGCTCCTGACTACTCTTCTTCAGAGCAGGCATCAACACTGACATCCCATTAAATGTAAACAGGCAGTGATGCATTTCATTGTCTGTCTTCCCACTTAGAATGTGAGCACTGAGAAAACAGATTGTTTTTATTCACTCCAGCATCTCCAGCGCCAGATGCCATACCTGGCACATAGCAAGCTCTTGATGTTTGTGGAATGAACAAAAGACTCCCATTCTAGTGTGAACTTCTTGACTCAAACTCAGCAAGATCCAAGAAAGATGGGAGTCTCAAGTATGTGAGTGGCACTTAACTAGATGCTTAGAGCTTTAACAGTATACCTAGCAGGTCCTGAAGTGTGAACTTCTGGGCGAGTAGTGATGGGGAGAGGGCACAAGGGGGCCTGGGGGGCCGGAAACGTTCTCTACGTAATTACAAGCTTGTTGAGACACACTCTTACAGATATGCGTATTTTAAGCTGCAGCCCAATAAACTTTCAAGTTTCTGACCTATCTAGATGCACCCACAGGTAGTCTGCATGGTAGCCAGAGCAATGAGATAGGTCTGCAGAGCCTGCCTGCCACGTCAGCAGTGAGAAAGCCACCCTGAGTACTGACTGGCACACTCGTTAAAAGGAAAAGGGGAGATGATGGGCCTTCTCCAGTGCCCTGGGATCACCTTTCTCAATCTGGCTCCTGCTACAGGAAGCCTCGCCTGTTGGGGAGCAGATCCCTGGGGTGAGATGGAGCACACGAGAGCCCCGCCCCCCCCCCCTCCACAGAGCCTGGGGCTAGAGAGAGGAAGGATGCAGCAGTCCTAAGCTTCAGATTCTTCACCCTTGTGCCCGAGGAGGTGGCCCCCGCACGCATCCACGTGCGTCTGGAGGGACATCAGCACAGACAGCCCACACGTCACAAAGCGAGCCCCGCGCCCAGTGCGCACGCTCAGCACACAGCCGCGCTACGCAGGCGCACTGCGGCCTGGCGCCGGGCTGCGCGAGCGCCGGTTCCCAGCGGGCTCCCAGGCAGCGGCGCGCGCGCCATGGAACAGCGGTTAGCCGAGTTCAGGGAGGCCCGGAAACGGGCCGGGCTGGCGGCCGAACCCAGCACTTCCAGGCAGAGCGCACAAACCTCGGGAGACAAGGCGGAAGCAACTGCCACTCCAGAGTCAGCCCCGGGCTGGCTACAACGGTTCCTGGTGTGGAGACCGAGGCCCGCGAGCGCCCCGGCCCGGCCCAGCCTCGCTCAGGTGAGAGGAGGGAGGCCGCGCCGGGGAACCTGGCTTCGGAGCCGCTGTCGTGGCTCCTCTGGAAACTCGGTCTGAGGCTCCGCCCCTTCCCTCACGTGGTGGCTTTCAGGCGCCGCCCCCGTGAGGAACAGGCTCGGGGCGGAGGAGCAGCCCCGCCCACGCACCCTGGCCCACAGGCCACGCCTCCTCTGGTTTTGCCGGCGGGGGGCGGGGCCTTCGCTGGAGGGGGCGGGGCTTCAGGCGCCTCCCACCTGCTCCCGGGCTGGGCCTTGGACTCGTGGTCACCCCAGTGATAAGTGGATTTGACAACTTCTTTCCTGTAGCTCCTGATTCCAGGTGGGAAGCGAAGGTCTGGGACAGCGATTTTCAACCTTTTTCACCTCGTGGCACACAAGTACTAAAATTCTGTGGTACACCAAAAAAACATGCTTTTGTCGATCTGACAAAAAAAATGTCATTTTGATTCATTCGCAACAGACCGGCTGTTGTTGTGTTGGCAGTTGTCGTTTTTTAAATTTTACAGTCTAAGGGGAAAGAGGTCACTGCCCCTAAGTAGTCAGGTATTGTATTGAAAAAAATTCTTTCGGTCTCCCTCCTCCCCTCCTCCCCCTTGAAAATCGCTCTCCTGGAGTCCTGGAAGAAAGCTCCTCTGCCCTTGAGTTATTAACAACCAGTTGAGTTATGGTTGTGACACCCTGTGGCTCTCAGAAACCTCTCCACAACCGTGTTGAGCCACAGCCCTCTGCTAATGGAGGGTGAAAAGTCTAATTAAGTGCTGATTAAAAAGTGGTGGCAATTAAGGCTTCATTTGATTTCGCATCTGGACCACACGCAGCCAGTAACCCACGTTTGAATACAAAACTTGCAAAAGTGTGGTGGCCGTAACTGCCAGAGGCCGCATGCCCATGTGCGCTGCCTGCCTTTGACGTTGAACTAGACTGGCAAAAAGTTCAATACTGAATGTTGAAGGTGAAAACAGTGTATAAATTAGTATGATAGCGTTCTCGCCCTTTAATCCTTTTGGTACATTCTTTACTTTGCAGATGAATTTAATTCACATCCCTGTATCTTTCTTTAGTTTTCACTCCTGAGTAAAGTGGCCAGGTGAGTTGCACATGAGATTGGAGTGTCTAAGGGGGAATGCAGGACAAATCATCAAGGGCAGATCCGTGCTTTGAGACCATTTGTGGCATGGCCTTTGTACCTCAGATGGGTAGTAAGAGCCAGAAATTCCTTTTGAAATTTAAAATGTTCCTTATTCCCTTAATTTTTTTGTTATATTAAGTTCATTTATTATTGCACAACATCTGGCGTGTTTTTTTTTCCCCAATCCTCACCAAGAATATTTTTCCATTGATTTTTAGAGAGAGTGGAAGGAGGGAAAGACAGAGAGAAATATTGATGTGAGAGAAACTCATTGATGGGTTGCCTCCTGCTTGAGCCTCAACCAAAGCCTGAGCCGGGGAGGAGCCTGCAACCGAGTAACGTGCCCCTCACTGGAACTGAACCTGAGACCCTTCAGTCTGCAAGTCGGTGCTCTACCCACTGAGCCAACCCAACTAGGGCCACAACATCTGGTTTTAGGGAATTTTTTTAAAAAAAATCATGAATTGTTACCTAAGTTTGATATGTTCTCCATGACAGGCAGGGTACTAACGGACTCTCGGAACAGGTGCTGTAGGGTTCAAACAATCCATTTCCTTGCATGCAGTTTGTCTCAGGGTAACTTTATTGTCCATTAGAACTCCCTGAGCACAGTTGCCTAAGATTTTAGAATCCACTTCCCCTACCCTTTTTTCTCCCTGCAGTTAAAAAACAATGTCTAATCCACACGGTGAGTTTCTGGCTGTACGTCTCATTATCAGAGGAATATGAGGTCATTGAGTTGGACCCAGAGAATCTGAACTTGGAGAAAGCTTCTGCTGTTAAATACCCACAGGCTGGTGGCCTGATGGCAGGATGAGAGGAAATGCTGGGCCTGCAGTTGGTTCTTATTAATCAAGCTGTTTCTGACGTAAGCTCATTTTCATGCACTCACTTATCATTCCTGGGGTTGCTCTGGCGTGACAATTCTCATTAAACTTTTTTTAATTTATCATCCATCTCTGCCTAATAATTTTGGTGGCACACGGTAGCATGTCAGATATCTTAAGCCTCCTATTTGTAATTTTTCAGTAGTCATTGATAAGGAAGCGCCCGTATCCTCCTTCCCCCACTCTCAAATTTCTTTCTGTGACAAGCTTCTGCCACAATAGGGCAAAAATTCTTGTAACTTTTTTTAACCCTGTAGAAACCCCCTGTAGAGGCCCCCTCTCGAGGCATGCCCCCCACCAGCCACAGGGCACTGTCTAGTCCCAAGCCTATTGCCCGCACCTGGCTTGCAAATCCTCACCTCCAGCCCTTGGCTCAGGTTGGCCCACTGCTCAAATGCGCTTTTTCTTGGGAGTCACCTGGCTAAGCAGTCTTTGCTGCAGCCCCTCAAATCCAGGAGTCTCCTTTTTGTGTCTTCTTTTCCCTCACCACACCGCTCAGCAAAATCCTCTCATATGCCCAGTGTGTTCCAGCAACTGTCCTCAATCTGGGGGGACACTGTGAAAACGACGCACAAAACGCCGTTCTCACAGAGCCAGCTTTTGGAGAGGAGACAGCGAAGGAAGAGAATGGTGAAAGGGGAACGGGGAACAGACCCTGTGGTGGTGAACTGCGGTGAGGGGTGCAGAGTGCTACTTTACATTGGGTGGGCAGGCAGGACCTCACCAGGAGGTGGCATTCCATAAGGAGGAGCCACTCTTGCAGAAACCTGGGGACAAGGCCAGGCCACCTATGACGCTTTCGCTGAGGTTTATAGGAGCAGAAGGAGCCAGCCAAGTGACGTGAGGGGACAGGGGCATTCGTCTCAGAGGGAAATACTCGTACAAGTGCAGAGGCCCGAAAGTGGGAAGCAGCTTCCCTAAGCTGTGCCTCTATGTGCTGTGAGACCACAAACCCTCCCACTGCCACACAACAGAAGGCGCCCTGGAACTGAAACAAAGGCCAGGAGAGCCTCGGACAGCCCTCCTCTCCTTTCTTTGTCTCTTTGCCAGTTCATTTCATCTTCCCCATCTTCTTCTAGCTCTTTACCCTCCCCTTTACCATCTCCCACAAAGGCTCCTAAGTAAGTAACAAGGGCTTTGGAGGGAGACCATTCTCAGATTCTAGACCAGCCTCATCTCTGCCTATGGCCAGGTGTGTGACTTGAGGGGAGTTACTTATCAGTGAATTGGGAATAACAGTGCCTGCCTGGATTACAGGCGATCAGGCATTTTGAAGGCACTCAATAAATAAATGATGGTGCAAGCATTATTTTTATATTCCCTCAATAATAAAATAAATTCAGTTTGCTATGAATTTCAAGTCATACACATTCAAAATGTATTCTGTATCCATCAGTCCATCATTTCTCTCTGACATCTGGGTCACCACCTTAATCTCTGCCTGGTCCTCTCTTACTGGGCCTCCAGATACTAACATTTTCCCTATGTCTACCCTCACAGCCCATTCTCTACCTGGCAGCCGGAGTAGTCCTAAATATAAATTGATTATATTAGTTCTCACTAAGGCCTGAGGGATTTCCCTATTGTGTACACTGTCAAATCCGAAAGGGACCTTTATCTATTTAATAAATATCTATTGGGGTGGGGTGTTTGCTGATGATATGTTAAGGGCCTTTACTGAAAAGGTAATTACAGTATTGATGCTAAAAAAAAATAAGTTTCTAACAAAATAGAATTTCTGAGGCAATATCAATCAGACGATCTGTATTTATTTCAATCCTCACCCGAGGACATGTTTTTATTGATTTTTACAGAGATAAAGAGGGAGGGAGGGAGGGAAGAGGGAGGGAGGGAGGGAGGGAGAGAGAGAGAGAGATATGAGAGAGACTTCTTTTGGCTGCCTCTTGCTTGTGCCCCAGCCAGGACTGAACCCACAGCTAAGGTATGTGCCCTAACTGGGAACTGAACCAGTGACCTTTCAGTGTTCAGGATGATGCTCCAACCAACTGAGCCACCTGGCCAGGGTGACCTGTATATATTGAGACCACAAATATAGTTGTGGTCCCTTTTAAAATGAAGTGAAGAAAAAAAAACATACAAAAAAATACAATGAAGTGAAGTGAAGAAGAGATATAACTGAAGAAATGAACTAAAGTTCTTCTGTGGATTGAGAACCTATGTGTGGTGCTGTGTTTGGCTCTGGAGACAACCAAGGATAATATATGGCAGCCTGTGTCTTCATGGTGACAGTTTAGGGATACAGGTGACCTGTATTATAAGAGAGACACTTCAGCCATGGGCAGGTGGCTCGGTTAGCTGGAGGGTCATCCTCTACACCCAAAAGGTTACGATTTGATCCCCGGTCAGGGCGAGTATGAGAAGCAACCAATTGATGTTTCCTCCCACATCAATGTTTCTCTCTCTCTCTCTCTCTCTCTCTCTCTCTCTCTCTCTCTCTATATATATATATATATATATATATATATATATATATATATATATATATATATATCTTTCTCTTGCTCTTTCTCTTTCTTTTCCCCTTTCTCTAAAATCAATAATCATAGCCTCAAGTAAGGGTAAAAAAAAAGATACTTCAGTATTATTTTACCTTAGGTTTATTGTTTTTTTGAGACAATTTCTTTTTTAATAGTCATCTGTATATTATTGTATTGTTTGTTCACCACCCCAAGTCAAGTATCCTCCTATCACCAGTTATCCCCCTGTACCCTCTCCTCCCTCCCCCACCACCCTTTTCCTCAGGTAAATCACCATACTACTGCCTGTGTTGATGAGTTTCTTTTCTTTGCTCATCCCCTTCACCTTTTCCACCCAGCCCCTGACAGCTCAGTCTGTTCTCTGTATCTGTGAGTCTGTTTCTGTTTTGTTTGTGAGTTTAACTTACTAAAATAAATAAGTAAAAAAGACACTAGCTGAACAGTTTGGTGCTTAGTGAGAAAGAGCCAGTTGGTGCTCGGAAGCCTGAGGTCACCTTCTCGGTGGTGGAGAAGGTCGAGGGATGCACAGCGCTCTAGTCCTGCCTGCCTGGGAGGAAGGCAAGGAGCCGAGGCAGGGAGAGGACCAGAGGCGATTCCAGGCCGGACAGGCAGTGGCCTCGGCAGCAAGACCAGTGGAACTGGAGTGGAGGGTTCATTTATACAGTTTCAGATGGTGCTGTGCAGGAAGGTTTTTAGACCATCATTTTTCAAATGGTAAGTCATGACCCTTTAGTGGTGACTTCAATTTAGAGAAATCTAGTCCTCTGTTAGAAGGGAAAAATAGAAAACGACAGCTTTGTATGATGTGAAGATATTTGTTGATTTGTGAAACTTTTTCTATCATACATACACACACACACACGCATACACATACATACACATATACATATACCTATACATATACCTGTACATATACATATACATATACCTGTACATATACATATACATATACATATACATGCATGCTGGGTCACAGTATAAAAAGTATCTTTTATTCTAGGTCAAAAAGAGGTTTGGGAAAAATTCTGGAGTAGAGACCCGGCTCCCTAAAACGGCCTAACTCCCTGTGTCTCCCGTTGGCACCAGCACAGCGGCCTGTGTGTTGGCATTTCTATCTGTTGAATAAATGGAAGGCCTTGGATCGCAGCCCAAAGAGTTTAAATTTTAACCTCTAGGCAATAAAGACGTGTTGAGGGCTCGTGAACAGGAGGTTGATGAGTGTTTTAGGAGATCCATTTAGCAACTGTATATACACAGGATGGCGTGGGGAGGGAAGAGATAGGAGGCGAGAGTCCACTTAGGAGGCACTGCCTAGGCCTGGGGATGTATGGGATGGAAAGGCTGTAGCTATGACAGCAATTTTTATTTTTTAAGATGTAGAGGGAGTTTTTCTTTCCTGTTTCTGGTGTAGTCCCCATTTTAGAATCATGTCACTCAGATTTTTAGCTCATCTCATCAAATCAACGACCGTATCGATTCTGTGTGAAGCATACGCGTGGCTATTAACATTACCAATGACTGGGGAGCTTCTGTGTGGGGCACACATTAGCTCTGGTTAGCAGCAGACTCCTCTGAGGAAGTGCCTCCCACAAAGGGAACCCATCTGAGTGCTGTAGGGTTTTCGTCGGGTCATCTCACTAAGTGCTGACCGGTTTTGGTCCAGTCGGAGAGGGCAGCTCTTTGGGAGACGATTGCTTTAGAGAGCAGGGCAAGGAAATAGAAGTCAATGAGCCCCAAGCCTTCCGGGGACAGTGAGAGCTGCCTCTCCAGACTGGATTTCATTCTCTCAGCCTCATTACCCTTTATTTTTACCTTTGCTTATGTCCTAGGAAGCCGCTCAGCCTGGGAGCAGCACGCCACAGCCCCCACGGAGGACAGCCGTGCCCCCACCATTGCCGCAGGACCAGTCCTTTCTGACCAGCATCACCTTCTTGAAGGTCCTTCTCTGGCTGATCCTGCTGGGACTGTTTGTGGAACTGGAATTTGGCCTGGCTTATTTTGTCCTGTCCTTGTTCTACTGGATGTATGTCGGGACACGAGGTCCTGGGGAGAAGAAGGAGGGAGAGAAAAGCGCCTACTCTGTGTTCAACCCGGGCTGCGAAGCCATCCAGGGCACCCTGACTGCAGAGCAGTTAGAGCGAGAGTTACAGCTTAGACCCCTGGAGGGGAGATAGGAGCAGCTCTGCTGTCACCAGCTAGCCTCCCGCGCGCCTTGGCCCTCCTAGCCCTTGGCCGTGGACTTGTGGGGTTGTTCAGGTGCCCCAGACTAAGGACAGCTTGCAGGTTAGTCCTGTGACCGCACAATTCTACCTGTTTTTTCCTGATCTGCTGCAGTTTTATCTTTGAACTTCTCTTTGGTTTTGGTGAAATTCCCTGAAAGATACTCACTGTGTATCTGATGCAATTATAAAAATTACATACTGGAGAGGAGACCTGTTCGTGTCCTGATTTTGAGAGATGGTTTTAGAGCACGACAGTGGCACTGGGGAGCTGACTGTAAAGAGCCAGCTGTTTGTTGTGATGGTCAGGTCCATGGACTGTACACTAACAGTAAATGTTCTCTGTAAGTCTCTTCATAGTTATAGCATGTTTTTCCCTGGGAAGTTTGAGAGTTTTGTTTTTTTCTTTCTGTTTTGTTTTTCTTTTTCGTTCATTAATAGTATTGCAAAAAAAAAATCTTTACAACAGCTACTCTTCAGAGATAGGTCCATTGCTCATCTCCAATCTCTGACTCAGTGAAGGAAGACGAGAGAAGACGAAGTCCTGGGTGACATGAGGGGTGGGATTTCACCTAGTCAATATAGGCAGATGTGGTAAATAGTTACTAATGATGAAGTCAGCTGGAAAAAATTCTCGAGTGTGTACAGAGGGGAGCCCTGGAAGTGGAATCCAGACTTGCTGGCTGCGTGGTGGCTTCCTGTTTAGAGAAAGCAGTGCCTGTGCCTGTGGGCCTCTGGTGAGAAACTGTAAATAGCAGTAATAGGTTTGCTTTCAGTGTTCCTTCTCCTTCCGGTACATAGTTAGAGTTTGGGTTCATTTAAATTAAGCAAAGAAGACCATTAAAAACTTTTTAATGGATCATACTGAGGAGTAAGAGGACTCTTAGTTTCAATGCCATAGTGTTTTCCAAACTTAAGATTTTAAGCAATTAATGATTCCTCAGCAGGTTTCTCACTTCAGAATTCAGTTATTAATTCTGATACTATGAAAGTAACTTTAATACCTATGAGATGTTATTAAGTATGGAGGCCTTACTATTAATTGCTTTTTTTATTTTTGCCTGATTTATTTATTACAGCAAAATCTCAGCTCAATTTAAAGGTAGCTTTTGTTCATTGAATGCCAGCACTCCGATAGGTGCTTGAGATATGATAATGAGAAAAGCAGACATACCCCAGTTATCCGAGCATACAGTCTGGCCAGGAGTGGGGTGGTGGACAAAATAAAATAAGCGTTTCCAGTAATAGATAAGTTTTAGTTATAGAAGGAGTACAGAGAGATGTTCTCAGTTGTCACATTTTGTGGCCAACTAACCCCAGGAGTTTCAGCCATTGCTGAAAACTCTGCTATGCATTGCTCCTCTCACCAGCCCTTTACTGATTGGGAGTTTGACTGTCCCTCAGAGTCAGCCAATTGAACAGAAAGTCCCTTCAGCTCATAAGGAAGTCTTTTCTTCCATGACTTCTGTCTGAAGTGGATCTGTAGAGAGTATGGGAAACAGAATCCCTACCAAACATGCAAGTTTTCATTATATTGAAGATGCAGAATTTTGTCTTCTAATTGATTTTATTAAGGCTTTCTTCATTTCCCTGATATTTTTAAAATATATTTTTATTGATTTCAGAAAGGAAGGGAGAGGGAGAGAGGATAGAAACATCAATGATGAGACAGAATCATTGATTGGTTGCACACCTACTGCACACCCCCGACTGGGGATTGAGCCCACAACTTGGACAGGAATCTGCCCTGACCAGAAATCGAACCAAACTTCCTGGTTCATAAGTTGATGCTCAACCACTGAGCCATGCCAGCCGGGCATTTTCTTGATATTTTACTTGGGATTTTTCATTTTATAAAAGTTAAATACAAGGAGAAAATACCTTTTTTTAAAAAAAAATTAAATCTTTATTGTTCAGATTATTACAGTGGTTCCTCTTTTCCTCCCCCCCTTCATAGCTCCCCTCCACCCGGTTCCCACCCCACCCTCTTCCCTTATCCCCACCCCCCACCACTGTCCTCATTCATAGGTGTATAATATTTGTCCAGTCTCTTCCCGTCCCCCCACACCCCTTCTCCATCCCCTGAGAATTGTCAGTCCACTCCCTTTCTATGCCATGATTCTATTATACTCAACAGTTTACTCTGTTCATCAGATTTTTTATTCACTTGATTTTTAGGTTCACTTGTTGATAGATATGTATTTGTTGTCACTTTGTTGTTCATAATTTTTATCTTTACCTTTTTCTTCTTCTTCCTCTTCTTAAAGAATATCTTTCAGCATTTCATATAATACTGGTTGGGTGGTGATGAACTCCTTTAGCTTTTTCTTATCTGTGAAGCTCTTTATCTGACCTTCAATTCTGAATGATAGCTTTGCTGGGTAGAGTAATCTTGGTTGTAGGTTCTTGCTATTCATCGTTTTGAATATTTCTTGCCACTCCCTTCTGGCCTGCATGGTTTCTGTTGAAAAATCAGCTGACAGTCGTATGGGTACTCTCTTGTAGGTAAGTAACTGTTTTTCTCTTGTTGCTTTTAAGATTCTCTCCTTGTCTTTTACTCTTGGCATTCTAATTATGATGTGTCTTGGTGTGATCCTCTTTGGATTCCTTTTGTTTGGGGTTCTCTGTGCTTCCGGGACTTGTAAGTCTATTTCTTTCACCAGGTAAGGGAAGTTTTCTGTTATTATTTCTTCAAATAGGTTTTCAATACCTTGCTCTCTCTCTTCTTCTGGTACCCCTATAATTCTGATGTTGGTATGCTAAAAGTTGTCCCAGAGGCTCCTTACACTATCTTCATATTTTTGGATTCTTTTTTTTTTTTTCTTTTCCAGTTGAGTGCTTTTTGCTTTGTCATATTTCAAATCTTTGACTTGATTCTTGCGGTCCTCTAGTCTGCTGTTGGATCTCTGTATAATATTCTTTATTTCAGTCAGTGTTTGCTTAATTTCTAGTTGGTCCTTTTTCATATCCTCAAGGGTCTCACTAGATTTATTGAGGGTCTCACTAAATTTATAGACGGTTTCTAGAAAATTCTTGAAAACCCTTAAAACCATAATTTTGAACTCTATATCCAGTAGTTTTCTTTCCTCCATTTCTGTCATTTGTGATATGTCTCTTTGTCTCTGCATTTTGGCTGCTTCCTTGTATTGATAGGGTGGCTTTCTGTGCTAGGTGTCCTATAGGGCCCAGTGGCTCAGCCTCCCCAATTACCTGAGGTGGACACTCTTGGTGTGCCCCTTTGGGGACTTTGTACACCATCTTGTTGTAGTTAAACCTAGATTGATATAGATATCACTGGGAAGAATTGACCTCCAGGCTACTTGGCTGTGAGAATCAGCTGTGTCTATGGTGTGAGAACTTCTGTGCTGGAGACATAGTTATGGGACAAAACCTGCTTCAGTGGGGCTTTGGTGCTCACTGAGTCTGCCCCCTGAGTGTGTCCCTTATGTATCTGAGGAGTTGTAATCTGGATGGTCCCACTCTGACCACTGGGTTCACTGACTCTTGGCTCTCTAAGGAGGTGCTAATTTAACCTCTGCCTCAACAGGAGCTATCAAGAGATCTGCAGATTCCTCTTCTCTGTTTGGGGTTTGGAGGTGCCCAGATGAAGCCCAGCTGTGAAGCAATGCAGGCTGCTGTGGGGCCTTGGGCCTTCTTTTGGATGTTCTGGGTCCATCTGACTCAACTGCAGTTTGTTAAGTAATTGTAGATTGCAAAGGGCCAGGCCATTCATATGCAAAAGCCTCTGCTGGAAGCTTGGGTGGGGCAGGGTCTCAGGGAATCAGTAGGGCAGAGCAAACAGCTATGGCTGATCCTCAGCCTGCCCTGAGAAGCCCCAAGTCTCAGTGTCCTGTGGTAATCGCTGCAAGCACTGCTGAGAGAAAGCCTCTCTGGAGTTCCTCCCAATGCCAAATAGTCCAGTTTTTCCCCAGGAACTCGACTGGAACTGGAGTTCAGAGCCGCCAGAGCTTGTGCCTCCCTCTGGATTGAAAAAAGACAACCGCGTCCTCAGTTGCCAGCCCTTTCAGCGCACACGCCTCTGTGCCTCTGCACTTTACTTCTGCACCTCCTCTGAGTCTCGGTATGTTTTCCTCTTCCCTTCTAGTTGTAGGATTTCCACTCAGCCAGCCTTCCTGTGGTTCCAGGTGGTGTCTGTTTTTTCTTTTTGTTGTATTTTTAACTGGTTGTACAAGGCAGCAATTTTGGGTGTTTACCTATCTTGGGGTTTTGTTTTGTTTTGTTTTGTTTTTTAATATCTTTTTAAAAATATGTTTTTTATTGATTTTTAGAGAGAGAGAGAGAGAGAGAAAGAGAGGAGGGGAGCCGGAAAGAGAGAAACACTGATTGATGCTCAACCAACTGAGCCACATGGGCCCAGGGTAGAAGAAATATCTTTGATCAATACGCATTGTTCTAGGGAAGAATTAATCTGCATTTTAAGACTATAATTCATACTTCTCCCTAAAATAAGGTGCCTGTAACTCTCCTTCAGGAGCATTGGATTCAACGACTAATCCAGCAGGTAGAGACTTCTCCTAAGTGTAGAAGAGAACAACTTAGGAGTGGACCACTGGCTCTTTGGAAATGTCAGTTTCTTTCATGAGGCGGAGCCCAGGTTGCCCGAAGCCCCTCTTTCTTGGAATTTTCTGGGAACTGTTTGCCGTTTCTTCTCAAAGGTTGCATAATGCCAGGATTAACTTCCAGGAAAAGTGGGGTGTGAACCAATTAAACGCTTGGCGGGGAAGAGAGGAAGGGATATACGTGTCTGCCATTCTGATCAGACCATTAAGCTCTAGGTGCGATCTTGATTTCTGGAATTTAGAAAGGCCTTTTGCTCTGAGAATTTCCACTCGGGGTCTGACCATTAGCCCAGCAAGCAGCCTCCTTAAAAGGCCTCTCTGTCATCAGAATCCTTGAACCGCAGAGCTGCGTGTCGTCCCCACGAGAGCTGTGTGCAGAGGTGAGGGCTTTTCTGTCCAGATCTTACAAGTGCATTGGCTTTCGCTCGTCTTCACGTGGTCCCGTCTTGCCGAGACACAGGAGCTGTTAAGTGAGCTTCTGCTTGAAGGCCCGGAAGAGACCCCAAAATGCCATCAAATGTCCCCCGAGCCTTGGGCAGGGCTGCATTTATTCCTTGACTAAATTTGCCCCGCCTACTGGTTCCTGAAGAATAAGAATCCAGACACAAGATTCAGTCTCTTCCAGGCAGTTCTTTACCCAAAGAACTTGAGCCGCCCCCCTGACCATCACCCCGGGATATGCTTATTCTCATCTCAGTGGGTACTGAGGGTCCTCCAGACTGTGAGTCCCCTCCATTCTTCAGGCTAAGCCACCTCAGTCGTGAATTGAGGGTTTCAGGTCTGAATAGGGTGAATGACCGTTCTGAAAAAGCTCTGGAGTGATGAGTTAGGCATTTATATTTTGTGCTATGAGGATTGTGCTTTGAGTCTAGGCCAGCGGTTCTCAACCTGTGGGTCACGACCCCGTTGGGGGTTGAATGACACTTTCACAGGAGTCGCCTAAATACATCCTGCCTATCAGATATTTACATTATGATTCATAACAGTAGCAACATTACAGTTATGAAGTAGCAACGAAAATAATTTTATGGTTGGGAGTCATCACAACACGAGGAACTGTATTAAAGGGTCGCGGCATTAGGAAGGTTGAGAACCACTGGTCTAGGCGATCTGTATATTAAGAGTAAGCTCACAAGCTCTACAAAAAAATTAAAAAAATAGGAAGTTACACAATTGGTAGAGCCAGTGATCCTCGGTTGGGCAGAAGAAAGTAAAATTCTAACTGTGTTTTTGTTTCCTGCCACTCACACTATTAACCTATTTACCGGCAAGTATCTGTAGGCTCCCTGGTCTTGCTGCTGGGGACACTTAGTGAGCTTCTGCTGTTGAGTCCACTGTGAGAGATGGGATGCGGGTGGGGCTGGGATGCATGGAGCATCCTGCCACCAGGGGGTTGCAGAGAGCTGCCGCTGTGCATCGTGGGTCTCTCCCCATCACACTTAAAACTTCTTGTAATATGGCCGCTTTTTCAGATGGTCTTTTCACTTTAAGATTCACAGAGTAAAGGCTCATCAGAGGTCCTGGGAAAGGCAGAGAAAGCTGCCAGAGTGATTCATACACACATCTTTAAGTGAAACAATAGCCCCTCTGGATTTCGCACTCGAGGGGTTAGTCCTGTGCTTATTCATACCTGAGCTCCGTGGGGGGGAAAGGCTAGGAACTTAAACAGCCAGCAGAGAAACTTGATCCCTAAGCCCGGAGAGTAACATTTGAACTGTATGCTTTGGTTTCTGTCACATTCTTTTATTTCACAACAGTGGAGCACTGGGTTAGATGAAGATTTGAATCTCACTCTCCAAAGGCTGAGAGAAAGGGCAAGGTGAGTACATAAAGGCCTGCACTGTAAGGCATGTAACATAGTATAGGTGTTTATAAAGGTACTAGAGGCCCGGTGCATGAAAACTTGTGCGAGAGTAGACCTTCCTCCCCCTGGCTGCCAGCACTGGCTTCCCTCTGACAACTGGGACCTGGGCTGGTTTCCCTCTGGCCCCAGCTTTGATCAGGAAGGATGTCCGGAAGACATCTAGTCTAATTAGCATATTACCCTTTTATTATTATAAAGTAGAGGCCTGATGCACAAAATTTGTGCAAGGGGCTTGGCCCCCAGCCACCTTGGCAGCTGCCTCTGCCTCAGCCCCTGCCTGCCCTGGTGGCCGGGAGCCTCTGCCTGGGCCTTTGCTGCAGCAGTGTCCACCTCGGCCCTCGCATCCCCGGCTTTGTCCAGAAGGTCGTCCAGAAGGATGTCTGGCCTAATTAGCATATTATGCTTTTATTATTATAGATAGGGTGTGTGGGGGAGTCATCAGATCTCCAGTCTGTACTACCTAGGACTATCACTTAACTTAACTAAGTAAAAGTTGAGTTCCTTTAAGTGATGGATGAATGTTTTGCAAAGTGTGGTCTGTGGGCACTTACATGGGAATCTCCTGTGGTAACGTTAAAATGCAGGGTTCAGGGCTCCGCCCAGACCCACTGACCCCGAATGTCTAGGGAGAGGGCCCTGAGAATCTGCATTTTAGCAACCTTCCTGGGCTAATCTTTAGCTTACTAAAGGTTAGAGCCCCTGCCATAAGCCATAAATGTTAAATAGGAAGAGAGCTGTGTGCAGAAATACATTAGACCCAAGCCTAAAAAGATGGCTGCGTATTTTATGATCTTTTTATAAATATCTGTTCATTGATTTCAGAAGGGAAGGAAAAGGGATAGAGAGCTAGAAATATCAATGGTGAGAAACATCGACGGGCTGCCTCCTGCATGCGCCCTACTGGAGATCGAGCCCACAACCCGGGCATGTGCCCTGACTTGACTGGAAATAGAACCACGACCTCCTAATTCATGGGTCAACACTCAACTACTGAGCTACACCAGCCAGGCTGGATGTATACTTTAAATGGAGGTAACAAAGTTTTCTATTTTTCAAACTGTTCATCCAGGACATCATCGCTACATAAATGGCTTTAAAATAATGAGGAACTCCAAAGGCTGTGTGGCAATTAAAGGTGCTTTATTTTTGAAGTTTTCTTTAAATACAGTTATTATGAGAAGGAAACACATGTTTATTTTAGAATATTTTGGCGTTATGAAAAAGAACAAAGTATTTTAATTTTGTATTTAGGTCAGAAAGTTACTAACAGTGATGAAGCTCCCACCCACTGCCATGCTTGCTCTTTCTCAAGCCCACAAATGATAACACACTCTACACACTATTCTGCCCTTCGCTTTCTGGTTTCTTTGTTATGTTTTTGGGTTTTGTTTCAATGCACAAAGTTTTTATGGGATAGAGTGACATGATCCAGTTTTCATGGTTAAAAGACCACCTGAGTTCTCATATGGAGAGCAGGTACTCTGTGTCATTCATCTGCCCTTCCATCTGTCCACTACCTGTCTCCCGTCCATCCATCCATCCATCTACCCATCCATAGGGGTCATCTAATTTGTGAAAATATTTACATAGTTTTATTCAGCCTCTTTTAAGATTTTATTAATATTAACATTATGGCGAAATTATTGGCTTATGAAATATATACATTCTACCTTTTTTGTTAAAGTGGAATGTTTTAATTTGGGGAAACCAATGATAATAATGATCATGATAATTAAAAACCAAGTCAGAATATCCTAAAAGTCAACACAACAACAATTAAAAACATTTTAGTCAAAGAAATAAAACCCGTAACCATTTGTTTCCAGAACAAATACGCTTATGCATTCATCAATTTAACTGTTTTGGAAAGAATTTTACTGAACAACTTTTTTCTGAATTTATTCTGTCACCAATGAGAGAATTACAATCCATGAACCTGACCAAATGAGGCATAACAATCTACTAACTAGCACCTGTTTTTTCAACTTATATGAATCTATCCGATCTTTCCCCATCCATTTATCTATCTGTCAATCTTCAGCCATTTATCTGTTTGGGATCTGGTTCATTATTATCATTTTTAAATTCTATCTAATATACTTTATTCAAATTTCAGTTGTTTGATATTCTCTACAGCAAAATCAAACTTTTTTTTTTCGGTATTCCATCCTGGGTCATGACTTCCAATGAAGAGCATCAAAGCCTAACAGTATCTCCTGTGGACTTTGACAGAGCACCTAATCCTTGCCAGCCCTGGTGCTGAGCACGAGAGCATGCAGTCCAGGTCCCTTTTCTCGTGGAGTTCACTGTCAAATGGGGAAGGTGGTCCCAAATCAGTTACAGTGCTGTGTGGTGGCACCATGAGAACATGATGTCTAAACAAGAACCAGAGCACAGAAAAGGGGTATGGGGTCAGAGAGGGCTTCCTGGAGGCAGTCATGGCCTGATTTTGAAGGAGCACCATCCTCTTGGGAAGAAGGCAAGGACAAGGAGGTAGCATTTCAGACACAGGAAACCAACCTGGTGAAAAGGTGGTAATCATGATGGGGACTAGCACGCTTGTGAAAGTGATACATCCTGAGGATGTCTATTATGCCTCCCCACTGGTTGATGTATATCTGCATATATATGAAAGTTATTGATTTTAATATAGTAATATCATATCAGCTCTTGCCTTTTCATGAATTCTCTTACTAATTATAATGATTTTCAAGTTGATTCTCCTGGGTTTTGCACATAGATAATTATTTTCAAATAATATAAAATTTAGCCCCCCCCCCTTTTTCTAATTTTTATATTTCTTGTTTTTTCCCTTTATTTAACAACATCGACTAGGATATCAGAGAAAATGATGTCAGAATCACAGTCAATATCTTTGGCAGATACCTTGCTCTTTAATGCTCATGCTTCAGTATTTTTCCATTAAGCATGATGTTGCCTTTGAGTAAGTGGGTGGATCTTAAGGAATTATTCATCTGTACTTATGTTATTAGAAGGTTTTATTTTCCTTAAATTAAGAATAGATGTTGAGTTCCGCAAAATCTCTTTCAAGGTAGTAGATACTGATTATTTTTTCTCTTTGATCAGTTGTAATCAATTATGTTATAAGTTTATTCATATTGGAGGATCATTTTATCCCTGTAATAAATAATCCTTGATTGTAATGTACTATTATTTTAATATGCTAATAGGTCTATTTGTTAATATTTTAATTTTAATTTTTAATCAAAAATTTTAATGAGAACATAGTACTTTTTGAGTATTTTTTCAGACTTTAGAATATATAAAAGCGTATTTTTAGGTTCTCATTACAGATTGTATCCTTTTATCATTATAAAAAGCCATCTTTGTTTTCTTGATTGCTTTTTGCCCTGAATTCATCCTATCTGACAGTAAGATTGGGACCCCTTCTTACTTTTTGTTTGCATTTGCCAAGTATGTTTCTGTCTAATCTTTGATTTTCAGCCAGAGTAATTTTTATTAGGTAGGTTGCTTGTAGAGAACAGTTGGATTTTCCTTTATAATTCATTCTGAGAACATTTTTCTTTTCATAGATGAGTTTAGCTCATTTATATTTATTGAAGTCTTGTTTATCTTATGTTAGTTTTCTGTTTATATTGCTTTTTTTTTTAACATAATTGTCTGTTTTTTTTAATTTTTTGTTTTATTTCTTTTGATACCTAGGAGAACAAATTTCTGTTCCAAAGTTATTTTTTTAACTTTAAAATATTTTATCATTCATATATTTAGGCAGTTTTTATTAATATCTTGTGCAAAAGTGAATATCATAAGTTTGTGTTTCCACCCTCTCCCTGCTTCTCTCTATTCCTTGGCACTCACTTCTATTAACTGATTGACTTATTGACTTTACATTTTTCAATTTAATTTCAACTTATTACTTGATTTATTAGCCTTAAATTACATACTTTACCTGTGGCTGTAAAAGATGAGGAAGTCAACATACCTACATTGCTTTATACCTCCTATCCCTTTTTCTTTCCTTTATTATATACTAAAGGCCCAGTGCACAAAATTTATGCACGGGGGGCGGTCCCTTCAGCCCAGCCTGCACCCTCTCCAATCTGGGACATCCCTCTCACAATCCTGGATCACTGGTTCCTAATTGCTCACCTGCCTGCCTGCCTGGTTGCCCCTAACTGCACCCCCCTCCCCCGCTGCCAGCTTGATCACCCCTCACTGCCTCTGCATGCTGGCCTGATCACACC
>PVJC01034282.1:0-18841 GCA_004026665.1 Murina feae | reverse complement strand
TGGTATTTTTCATCTGGCAGTCTTATGTGTGACTTCTAGGACTTAGCATGGGGAAAGAAATATCTCTCCGATTAGTTGGTAAGTTTCATCTTGTATTTGAACCATATAGTCAAGTAACTTGTTGCATTTCCCTTTTTGCCACAACTGCCAGGAAGCTCAGTATTAAATTTAATGCTCCATGACAGCATCCCTATTAGTTTGAGATTTTATAAAAGAATGTCTGAAGGACATTCTTATCATCATCTGTACCATTTTGGATTTTCTCTTTGAACAGTTGGATCGTATATATGATCTTCCTGCTAGCCCCCTGCCCCCCCGCCCCCGACAATACTTTTTAGGGTAGAGAATTAAATAAAGAGATGCCTTCCTCCATCCCATGAAGTCATCCCAGGACTCTGCCCACGTTCCTCTGCTCCCCTCCAGACCCCTGCTATGTCTGCATCTCCCTGTCTGTGGTCAGCCATGGCCTTGTGATGCCTTGGGTGTGTAAATGATGCTGATGCGGCTACATTGCACTGTTTAAAAGGCTGTGTATTGTTCCCTGTCTTCTTATGGACTTGGGAACTTTAGCACAGTGGAAAGAATGTGGCAGTTTAGAATTGGACACACTTGGGGCTGAGCAGGATCTCAGCTCTGCCTCTTACCAGCTGAGTGCCTGACTTCTGTACTTTCTCAGCCTCAGTCTCCCCATCGGCAATTCCAGAGACTCTGTACATCACAGAGCTGTTTCGAGGATCAGACAGGAAGATGTGGCCCCAGCACTTGGAACACGGAGGTTGCCCAACAAAACGGCATTGCTTTTCTTTCCTTTCCCTGAGCTCCCAAGTTCCTAGCTAGTCCCTCCTCCCCCACCCCCACAAGCCTCTTTGCTCCCTGCCTCCCACCCCACACCCCACGCCCCACACTACACAGAGGACTCAGCAGCCTGTCACTTGCCTTGCACGATGGGGTTGGACTCAGCCAAGGCTCCCTCGATCCCGCCCCCCCACCATGTGTGCACCTGGGGGAGTCTCCCTGGTACAGTCACAGAGACACCCATTGAGCGCCTGGCAGCTGGGCAGGGGGTGGCTGACATGTGGGGAGGGGGCCAGCTCCGGAGGTGGGGTGCTGATCCGGCCTGGTCTGCCCCTCACTGGAGGGAAGGGTTGGAAGGCTTGGCAGATGGGAGTGACTCATGGCGCCTGGTCTCCCTCTGTTTTCTAACCTTCCTCTCCTCCTCCCTCCTGTCTCTCCCTCCACTTTCGCTATCTGTCTGTCCGAGTCTCCCTGGCTTCTCTCTCTGGTCACTTTGTCTGTCTCTCTCTGTCTCTGTGCCTCCCCAGCCTTGCCCCCTCCCCCCACCTGTGCTGTATACCCCAAGCTGCTGTAAGCACCTCTTTGGGCGATGATACTGCTTCTTCCTGCCCAGCGCCTACCCTGAGCCATTCTGAGGGACTCGGGGGGAGTCGTGGCCCTGTCCAGATGCCTGCTGCTTCGGGAGAAAGGCCCACAGGCTTCCGAAGACCTTTCAGTCTGGCAGCACCCACACTTTCATAGAGGACCCATCCGTCAGCTTCTTAAATATGTTCCCAGTCACAGGCTCAGAGAGTCTGAGCCAGCAGGTCTGAGGCAGGGCCTGGAACATGCCTTCTATATACAAACTCCGAGAGAACCGATGCAGGGGTTTCCTGGGCCATGATCCAGGGGTTTCCTGGGCCATATGCAGAATGCCTCGGGCGTGTGAAATGATGCTGGTGTCAAGCTCGCCAGCCTCTAGCTGCATGACCCTCTCTCTGGACAGTCCTGTCACTTCTCAGTCTGTTCCTTTCTCCGCAAGCAGGGTAGACTGGCTCCCCACAGCATGCCTGGGGGATCACTGAGGTGACACACGAGGAAAGACGCCCGAGAGCTTGCAGTCCTGGACACATGTCTGAAGGGATGGATGCATTATATACAGAACAAGTGAGCAGTGATGGGGAGCCCCGCTCCGCCGCATCTTCCCTAACGCGTCCCTCCGATGGCGTCCCGCGTCACTGCAAGCCCTTCCCGACATCCTGCCTTTCCTCGTGCTGCCCCTTCCCATCCTAACCCTGGGGACCTATTGTTCAAGGCCCCCTCCTGCCCCAGCTCAGATGTTCCCGGGAAGCGGGGATGCACCAGCCATGTTCCTCCTCTTTCCTTTTGGATCCTGAGCTGCTGGTCCTTTCCAGTCGCCCAGCAGCCCTCCCCTTCCTTCCCTCTCAGCCGGGCGTCAGCGTTCCAGGTGCTTTTCATGGTCTCCTCCCTCCTCCCAGAAGCAGAGCACGCTATGTATCCATTTATTTAGTCAGAGGTGCCCAAGCATTTAGCAGTTACCGATGATCAACAGTATGTGTTGCAAACAAGTAATAAATTCCAGCAGCAATTTGCCTATGAATCGTGTGACCTTTCCGTGATGTATTTGATTTCCCCCCAGAAGTAGAACTTCTTTGTCATCCGAGTTTGATTCATATTTTAATTTTTTTAAAAGCAAATGGTCTGCATAACACGTTGCAACATGGAGCTGATTGTAAATGCTCTTGGGTTGCAGTCAATATGTTTAATTTATGCCGACCGAGATGCACTGGGAGCCCCCGGCCCACTTTGCTAACAGCTGCAAATCCACACATCTCTGCCCCTGACGTGTTCACACTCTGTTGTTTTCTCCATGTTAGACGAATTTTTTTAAAAAATAAAAAGTTAGAATAACATTTGCCAGTGCCTATGGATGATGCACTTTTCACCATCGATAAAGCAGGCCTGCGTGGCTCCAGATCCCTGAGGCCTGGGCGCTCTGCAGCTAAGCTTCCCAGGGAAAAGGGGCTCCCCCTGCGCCCCACCCCCACCCTACCCCCACGCGCATCCCTTGTGTTAATTACCTCAGGAAGGGAGAGTGGCTCAGAAGCAATCATCTTTGTTTGTTAACACCCCGTCCCCGCGCCTCCCGTCCCCATAAATAAAACATCACGGAGATTACAATGTCATGTTCAGGGGACTCCGGCCCCTCCGAGGCTCCAGGAGAAAGCACACGAGGTCCCCTGGCAGCGGGTCCTACCGTGACTCGGGTCTCCGGTCAGGATGGCTTCTCATTCGCAGTCCCCTCGCGCCCACCAGGCCTGGCTGCAGTCTCCCCACTAACCCCCCCCCCACCCCCATGTCCTAAGGCTGGTGAGGCCAGTAGGAAGCCGAAGGTTTGTCCTCGAACTGAAAAAAGTTGGGCTTGTCAGGACACGAGGGTGTTTTTTGCTGCTTGGAAAGGGCCTGAGTGGACGAACAGGGTGCAAAGCTGTGGTCGGGGATGTAGCCAGCATGACTGGGGGAGCATCAGAAGTGACCCTCAGGCAGTCATGCATTTACTGATTCGTGCCAGGGCTTGGTCTCACACACACACACACACACACACACACACACACACACGAAAGAAAAAGATGGCTGTTATAAAATAGACTGAATACATTAGGACAATATAAATAATAAGATTAGGACAAATGCCAATTTGATTAGAAGGATGAAAATGCTCAAGGCACAACGTTCTAATGTTTGCAAGTGTGGCTCTGAGTTTCCTGGCTGCCAAAGAGAAAAGGGACACCACACATGTCATCCCCAGGGTGGTGAGAACAATAGCATCGAGGAAGCAGAGTGTTTCCTCCATGACTCGGGAGGCAGCTTCAGCTATGGATCGTCCTGTGGAGTCCTGTTTCTCAGTGTGGGTCCACTGTGGGAGGCAAGGGCCAAACTGATTAAAACCGCACATTCTGGTCCAGTTCTTAGCAGGGAGTGATGTACAATCTCACTTTGTTTTGTAGTTTTGTATGACTGATGTCTACTTACTACTTAATACTCATGTCTACGTACTACTTCCTACTACTGCAACTTCCTTCTTAGCACTGATGTCTACTTACTACTCACTACTACTGAAACTTCCTACTTAGCACTGATATCTACTTACTACCTAAAATTCCTGTCTATGTACTACTTCCTACTACTGCAACTTCCTACTTAGCACTGATGTCTACGTACTACTCACTACTACTGGAACTCTCTGTCAGTCAGGGCACACGCCCAGCTTTTGGGCTCTATCTCCCCTAGGGGGTGTGCAGGAGGCAGCTGATATGATGTTTCCCTCTCGCATTGATCTCTCCCTTTCTCCCCCCATCCCTTCCCCTCTCTTTAAAAATCAATATTTCAAAATCTAAAAGAAAAAAATATGCGATTATTTTAAAGCTAAAAACAACCTAATATATCCTAAATATTTGTTAAAAAATACTCTTTGAGTTATGCCAAATTAGCAAACATACTTCTTATAAACTAAATTTAGTGTGTTACTGGAGTTTACTAAGGACTTTATTTTATCATCCCATCATCCGCCTTCCTGACCATATTGCAACATTCCTGTAGATGCAAGGGGCAGGTGAAGAGTTGAGATGTCCTCACTGTTGGGTAAGGACACTTTGTGATTAGCGAATTAGGAATGCGGTCTTGAATGTATGTGCTTCGCAATGGTTTCTAGTCTCATATTGGTAAATGTATTGGTAGAATAGCTCTAGGTTTTAATTTTGTTAATCTTTTTTTTCGTTAGTAATTGCTTTGGAAAATGGGATAGGTAAGGCAACGAACTGCAAGGTCATTCGCTCCACCTAAGTGGGCCGGACAAAAGAGTTGAGAATTATTTATAAGAGGGGCTGAGATAACCTTAACAGCATACCCACAGCAACGCCGTTCATGAAGCAATGTGATATCCTAGGTGCCTAGGTGCTCAATAGCAAACTAAACTGTATGTGGCAAAACTGAGAAAACTAAAAAGAGAAATGGATAAGTTCACCATGACAGCTGGAGTTTACAGTAGTCCTCTCCTGACACTCGGTAGAGTGAATAGACGGAAAGTGAAAAAAGACAGCACCATCCACCAACACTGTCCAATCACATGACCTCACTGACATTGAGGGAACATCCCAACAGCCAGCAAAATGCACATTGTTTTCGAGAGCAAAAGGGACAGTCACCAACACAGACCATATTCTGGGCCATAAAAACAAGTTTTAATAAATGTCAGTGGTTAGAAATTATAAAAATATGTTCTCTGACCGCAGTGGAACTAAGCTGGAAGTCGATAATAAGACAGTCCCGGGACTGCCCAAAGCATTCCCAAAGTAAACATCACACTTTTCAGTGATTCATGCATCAAGGATGAAACCACAGGACATTTAAAAAATAGTTTGAAGGGAGTGAAAATGTAAACAAAATCTCAAAAATCTGTGGGGCACAACTAAACAGTGCTGAAAGAGAACCCCCTAGCCCTAAATGCTTACATAGCAAAGAAGCCCCACCATCAGGATATAAAATCTTCCACTTAAAAAACACATTATAAAAAACAGAGCAAACTAAACCCAAAATAACAACAAAAGGAATAATAAAGGTGTAGCAGGAAGCATTAAAATAGAAAAAAAGAGAGAAAATTAATAAAACCACAACCCAGTGTTTTGAAAGATTAATACAATTGGTAAGTCTCGGGCTGCACTGATGAGGAAAAACAGAGAAAACTCAAATTACTGGTGTCAAGAATGAAAGAGAGGACATCACTGCATGGCTGACCAATATTAAAATAACAGCAAGACAAGACTAGTCACACCTTTATGCCGGTAAATTCCATAGCTTATATAAAATGGACACGTTCCTTGAAATAAACTGCCAAAGCCCACTCAAGAAGAAAAAGGACAGCCCAAATAACTCTGTATCTATTAAAGCAATTAAATTTTACAGTTAAAAACTTCCCCACAGAAATCAAACAAATGAAAAACTTCCCAGGCTTCACTGGGGAGTTCTATCAACCGCCTAAGAAAGATATACTACTCGCGCACCAACTCTTTCTCACATGGGAAGAAGGAATAACCGAACTTGTTTTATGATGCTAGTGTGATGCTGACGTCTGAACCACCCAAAACAGTCTGTTTTCTGTGGGAGGGTTGAGGTTCATTTTCTTTTCTTTTTTTTTTTTTTGCATTTGGATATCCAATTGCTATTCCAAGAAAAGAAGGCTAAAGATTAATATTCCTGTCAGACGTCTCGAACGTAAGTCCTTAACAAAATGTTAGCTAATTAATTCAGTCATATATAAAATGATAATACATCACGACAAAGGGAGGTTTATTTCAGAAAATTTTAAAAAATCAATTAATGTAATTTATCATGTTAGCAGACTTAAATGAAAAACCGCCTGACCATTTCAATGCAATACAGATGCAGGACATATATTTGACAAAATTCAATGCCTAGTGATGATTAAAACTCTTAGCCAACTAGTTACAGACAGGAACTTCCCGAATTCACAAAAGCTTATAGCTAACATCATACTTAATGGGGAAAAACTGAGAGTTTTCCCCTTAGATCGGCAATGAGGCAATGATATCTACATTTACCACACCTACTCATTGTTACTTGTGAGGTTCAAGACAATGCCATAAAGCAGGAAAAAGAAATAAAAGGGAGAGAAAGTGGAAAGGAAGAAGTAAAACTCTCTTTCCAGACAACATTATCTTCTGTGTAGAAAACTCCAAAGAATTGACAAAAGAGCCAGCAGAACTAATAATTTAGTGAGGTTGCAGAATACAAGATCAGAATCTATAAAAAAGCCTCGTGCACCCTCCTTCAGCCCTGCTGTCTTCTAATGGTGGCGACACTCACTGCGTTCTTTTCGTTGAACCCCTCCTGTTCTCTGGGGGGAAACTGGCCAATGGCACCTGGGGGTTTTGGCTGCTTATAGGCTGTGCCAGGGGAATGTTCAACCAGGTTTTCAGAGAAATTCCAGAGTTTGGGAACAATAAAATGAGGAAGATGAGACAACCTTTGACCAGACCCTCAGGGTTTGGCCCAGAAGACCCCTTTGATCGTGAGCTCCTCGAGGGTACAGGGAATGTTCTAGCTGCTGAGGAGCACTGGAGTGGGAGTCAGGAGAGATGGCTCTGATCCCAGTCCCACCACATTCCCTCAGGTATTTAGACTGCATCTCATACCCAGAGGGACGCAAAAGACAGTATGAGAGCAAAGAATTGGTAAGGGAGGAAACTGGAAATGAAAGAGAAGGAAAAAGAAAAAGGAAATAAAAGCAGGATGAGCTTATTCCATGAGATGCTGCCCTGTGTCCCTTACACTTGCTAGAAATTTGGCTCTGAGCTTCCTAGCTGCCAAGGTGAAAAGGGAAACATAGTCACCCCCAGCTTACAGTGTCATTAAGCTTAAAATCAAAAGCAAGAAAAGCTGCTCGGAGGCCCCGTGTTAAATGCCATGTTTGCCAATACCAGTCCCCTCACGTCTCTGAGTCTTATGCCCTCATCGCCATGAGGAAGGTACTGGATTTTGCTTTTCTTGCTGTAAAAGCTCCAACCCCGTCTTACCCCTTTGTCCACTCCTTTCTCTGCAAACCTATGGATACGGAGTCCCTGCACAGGCCGGGCACTGCTTGGGCAGTGGAGGTGGAGAGGAGCCATCCTGCCCTCCAGGGCCCTGTGCTCTCGCGTGAGTTCCCCGCAGCCTGAGCATGAGCACCGGGAGCCCCGGGGGCGGGCGCGGACGCTGAGGGTGTGCGGACCAAGAGGTTTCTCGGAGGAGCTGACATCTGCTGGTACAAAGAAAGGGGTCAGGTGAGAGAAGTGGTGGCCTCCATTGCGGAGGGATGGAGGGTGTTTGGGCTTGGCTGTGCTGGTAGCAGAGAGGGCGTGGAGAGGACGCCGGGGTGGGGAAGGTCAAGGGCTAGGACACAGGAAGGGGCTGCGGGGGATCCATGTCCTGCTTGGACTCCAGCCAGATGGCGATTTTCTCTAAGGGCCCACTCTGTCCCTCCTGACACAGTGGGCGGGGCACTGAGGAAGCCGGGGTTTGGGATTAGGAACATTCCAGTGAGTCAGGCTGCACTGGGAGCTCACGTGGCCAAGGGCACAGCCAGGAGCGGGTTAGAAAAGCGAATTCTTGGGCCCCAAGCGTCCGGTGTGGGGGATCTGTGCCTGACCATCCCCCAGGTGAGCTATGCGTTCTCACCGGGAAGCACCGGTGGAGACCATCTGGGGGAAATGAGCCACCCCCGGGCCAGCTGCAGACAGGAGCCTGCGGACGCCTTGAATGAGCGTGGGTGCTGGTGCCTGAGTCAGACGTCAGGTCCCTGAAGTGGGAGGCGGCACGGGCCTCCTGGGAGAGGCACGAGGGTGGGGTGATCTGTAGCTCCAGGGGCCGGGCCCTTCCCCCCAGGGTGGGGGAGAGGGGTTGGGAAGTTGGGCTGTGGCTCACAGGGAGGTAGGTAGGGAGCTACTGAGACTCCCCCAGGTCGGCAAGCACAGAGCATTTCCCGGGACTGCTGATTGCCGTGTGTGTGTGTGTGTGTGTGTGTGTGTGTGTGTGTGTGTGTGTGTCTCTGATGGGTGCAGACACTGCCGGGAGAGAAAACACACAGATTCATTTAAAGCAGCGGTTCTCAACCGGTGGGTTGCGACCCCTTTGGCGGCCGAATGACCCTTTCACAGGGGTCGCCTAAGACCATCCTGCATATCAGATATTTACATTACGATTCATAGCAGTAGCAGCATTATAGTTATGAAGGAGCAACGATAATAATGTTATGGTTGGGTCACAACGTGAGGAACTGTGTTTAAGGGGCCAGAAGGTGGGGAACCACTGGTTAAAGGGTTCCCTGAATCCTCAGGGTGTTTCCTCAGCCACACAAGGCATGCAGGGGGATTCTGGGGGCTTTGTGGGGGCTTTTGGGCGATAGGCTCCCTGCGCAGGGACGCCGGGCCTTCCTGGGTTGGCCCTGGGCTCCGTGGTGCTCACACGTCTGTGATGTTTCTCATCAAGATCAGGGCACATTAGGTGAAGTCCTTTGGTGACAGTGACAAGCCCAGCTCGAATGGGTATGAGTGGAAAGGGGACCCCTAGTCCCACGGAACCAAGATGTCCCCTCAAACCTTCAGGTGCAGCCACACCCACGGCCGTGAGCAATGCTGTCGAGCCTCCCTCGCCTCAGGCACCTGGTGGTCTGCTGGTCACGTCCTGGCTTCATCAGGCAGGTAAGGTGGTGCCGCATCCCTCAGTGACGGCCTCCAGCGTAGCGACCCTGGCAGGAGCCTGTGGTCGGCCTCCCCCGGCTCATCTGTCCATCCCTGGACAAATGCCGTGGCCAGGGGTGGGCCCTCGGCCGCCTGGCCCCGTGATGGGTGGGAGAGCAGGACTCAGTCCTCATTGTCGGTACCTATGGAATTGGGGGGCCTCCTAGAGAACACCAGGGCAGGTGGCAAAGGTGCTCTGTGCAAGGGGCGACAGCTAATGTTGTTTATCCCCCCGGGGTGAGGCAGGCCCTGCCTGTCAGAGGCGAGGTTTGGAGTCCTGAGGGGCCTCACTGAGCAGGACAGTCAGCAACGTCCTGGCCCGTGGAGTCCTGTGTCCACAGTGTGGCCCCATGCGGTCACACACGTGCCCGGCCCCAGGAGGCACCATGGAGGTGAGGCTGGGTGGGGCACGGGCTCAGGGCTATAGGGGCTGGCCGCGAGCGAGGGACAAAGCCTACTTGGTCGCAGGGTCTGGGGTAAAAGAGTAGGTAATGGAGGTCTATGCCTGTCTCATCGAGAGAGGTCCGAGGAGTGTATTCGGCATGTGGGATGCTCGGGCCGGGGTGGGGGAGGGGGGAGGGGGAAGAGGCCATAGGGCCATGATGAGGCCCAGATCCTGGGCCCCCTTGCCACACTCTGCCAGGTTCCCAGCTCCCCGCCTCCAGGCAGCCCTCCAGGCCCCGTGATATTCATTCATTCCTCCTTCAAGCCTGGGCTACAGAGCCGGTAACACTCAGCCCGGCCCTGTGGAGCTTAGTGGGGACAGCTCCCACCTCCTGGCGGCCACCCCGCAGGCCTCTCCAGGGAGCCTCTCCCCATCTCAGGAGCACCCCAAGGGCATCCCACCCTTTGGGGACCGCATGGGGAGCCCCCACCACAGGCAGCCTCTCCGGGAACCCATGCTCCTCCTCACCGGGTTCGTGGGCAGAGGAGGGTCAGGGCAGCGCCAAGTCCCCGGGGCGGGAACCGATGCTGCGTTTCGTCTAGCTAATCGACAACACGGCCCTGCAGTCCTGTGCCGGTTTCAGTGGGAGGTTTGCTGCCATTTGGTTCAGACGAATGATTGATTTGGGATTGTTCTGGCTCCGTCTGGCTTCCGAGGAGGGGGGGCTAGAGGGTAAGGGGCTCTAGGAGGGCTGGGAGTTCTCCCACCAACACAGGTGACACATAGCTGCTCTGGCCAAAGCCGTCGCTGTCCGGGAAAGGGGGCGCTGGCCAGCCTCACGGGTCCCTGACAGGCCCCCGCTGGGCCCCGCCTGCCTGTCCTGCCACCCTGCCCTCCCGGCCCCTTCATTCTGCTCCTGCACCGGAGCCCCTTTCCTGCCTCCATCCTCAGCGACCCTGCTGATCCTGGAGCTTTCGGTGAAGTTGGCCCCGCCGCTCCCTGGGCTGCTCCTCCCCAGGCTGCCTGTGTGTGCCTCCTCTTCGTGACCCCGGACTCAGCCGGGTCTTTGAATTTTGGGGGACTGGAGGGGACAACGCCAGGGCATTCTTGGGGAACCAGTAGCTGTTGTTGGGGAGGAAGGACCTTCCCAGCCCAAGGGCCCTGTGGCAGAGGCCAGCAGGGCTGCTGGGACCCAGAGGGTCTGGAGTGAGCTCTGTGCTGAGCCCTTGGGGTGGCACAGGCCGAGGGCCCATCCTGCCAGGCCTCCTGTCCCCCCTGCCTCGCACCTCAGAGCCTCCTGCCAGTGTTTGCGGCTTGGACGGAGCCCCCTTCTCCTGGGGCTTCTGTTTCCTAATCGGCAAAGGGGAGACGGTGACTATGCCCTCCCCCAGGCCTGTGGGGAGGCTCCCTCCAAGCCAGGCGTGAACATGTCCAGCCCACAGCTGGACGCCATGGAGCGGGGCAGGCCGTGCCTGGGAACCCAGCTTCCTCTGGCCTGAGATCTGCTTGGAGGGGCCGTGTCTGCAGCCTGAAGGCTCATCCTCGCACCCCCCACCATCCATGTGCTTGTCTGGGCACCCACAGAAGAAATGCAGGTGCAAAGGTGTGGAGAGAAGGCCCTGTGCAGTCAGAGACCGGCCAGCCTTCCCTCCTGCTGGGAGCGCAGGGCAGGCCTGTGGGTGGGGCTGAGGCTGCGAGTGGAGCCACGTCTGTTCAGAGGACACTGTGTGCACGCTCTGGGGACACGGCCTGGCCTCTGCATGGGAGGGGAGAATGTGGCGAGGTGGCTGAGGTCCATCAAGAAACTCATGCTCCTTCTCCCATTGTGTGCTGTTAGGACTCCAGTGAGGTTGTTCTTGGAAGAACTACATTTCCCAGGACACCCTGCATCCAGGTATAGCAGGTGGCTAGCTCGCAGTCAATCAGTGGGATGCCAGAGGCAACGCTGGCCTCAGAAGTACAGAGGCTTCATGCCTCTTCCACCGGGAGCTCTTCCTCTGTCTGCAAGGAGGAAGTCTGAGGCCTCGGGGGCTGGGGGAGGGGGGCATAGGAAGGGAGGGGCGTGGGTCTTGGAACCCACCTGCAGGAAAATCCCGGTTGCAGCCAGGAGCACTTGCATTGGACGCGTGCACAGTGAGAAATGAAGTAGAAATAAAGTCTTTACATAATAAAGTTCTAGTTTGTGAAGCCTCCGAAATGGTGGCTTGTATTTCCATCGGCCGCTGGCCTTGCCTTGGGGGGAGAGATGGGTAAGAGCAGGAGGGTCAGTGGAGAGGTTGGGGGTAAGAGCCGGGCTGCAGGCTGAGGGGGAGAGGGGAGGAGTGTGGTGGAGGAGGAGTTCAGGGTGGAGGACCGACAGGTGGGACCACCTGCACCTGGACCTGGCTGGCTGGAAGGTGGGTCTGATAACCGAACCAGAAGGGGGTGGGTTGGGGTGGGTGGGGCTGAGGTGACAAGTCTGGTCCCAGCCGCACAGAGTTTGAGGCGCCCGGGGACCATCCAGTGGAGATGCCCAAGCAGCAGCCAGCGGCCTGCGGCTCAGAGGAGAGGCCGGAGGAGCTGGGTTAGAGCAGGTGGGAGGTTGCGCGAGCTGTGGCCGACACGCCGTGTGCGGGGTCCTGACGCTTTAAGGAGGCATCGGTGGGCGTAGGGCTGGAGTACGGAGGTTGGATTTTGTGTTGCCAAGTTCATTGTGGTCGCCGGGAGGAGGCTGAGTGGATGGGGGCCCTAGAGACGGGAAGGCCCGTGAGGAACCCACTGCAACAGACCAGGGGAGCTGGGGGCGGGGTGGTCAGGATGGAGCGGAAGCCTTCCAGGGCACAAGCCACTGGGTTTTAAACCCTTGGGGAGGGGTCTTGCCTCGGAGCCTGTTCCAATGTCACATAGGTGTTTATTGAAGTGGGCTCTCCAGGGCACCCTGGCAGCTCTTGGTACACATCAGAGCACTTTCCCCTTCCCTCCAAATCATAAACGTCGGTGGTCTCACATGGGCAGGGCCATGCACTGGCACTGGCATTGGCATCGTGTGGCTCTGATGGGTAATTCCCTTCCAGCAGCTGAGGGGGCTGTGTTTTCTGAACGGAAAGAGGGGCACATCCAGGCCCTGTGCATGGGAAGCAGCTGTGGGGCTTGGCTGTGGGCTAACTGGCCGTGGCCTCCCGGCTGGTGCTCAGCCGCACTCTCCTTACACCAGGCCCCCTGCAGGCCAGGCTCTGAGCTGGCCGGCCTGCTCCAGGCTCTGTCACATCTGGTGGCAGCTGGTCACGACCTCTGTCTCCGTCATAGCAGGCTGCTTGCCACTCCCGACAGAGCTGGCATTTTACATTTGTTTGCGTGTTTCTGGTTGATACCTGTTCCCACTGGAGCCTGTAAGTGCCACAGGGCAGTGTTTAGTCACCGGTGGGTGCCCAGCGTCCAGCGCGGGGCCTGGCGCCCAGCAGGCCCTCAGTCAGTAACGCTGAGCGGTAAGCTGACTAACGGCTGAGCAAACGCTCCCAGCTGTCTTCCTCCTCCTCTCTGCATTGGCTTTGAGCCTCCTCTGGGCCACAGACACTCTGAGGAATTGACCGCAGCCCTCCAGGGAATGCACGTGGGCTCAGCCCTTCGGAAGCTGCTCCTGGGGTCCGGGCAAGTGCTAGCGACATCCCGCTGGACCTCTGAGATCTGGCCCATTTTGTTTTTATTCTTTTCATTTTATTTTATAATTATTTTTTCTTCCCCCCGCTGCCCCCCGCCCATTTTGGAGTGGCAGTGGCCACTATGGTGGCCTGCACAATGGCCTCTGATGGAGGAATGGCTGGTGGCGTGAGGAGCCGACGGAGAAGGGAGAGAAATCACAGGAAAGCACCGCCCTGGGGCTGGCGGTGGAGGACACACAGGCTTCGCGGGAGGTTCGGGCGGAGCCTCTTCTCAGAGACACGAGGCTGAGTCTTTGTGCCCCGACATTCACCCCGGCTTCACTGTCCCGTCAGGGAGAGGATTGGGAGGACAGAGTCTTGAAGTTCTTCAATAGAAAGGGGCTCCCGACATCACTTGGCTGAGCTGCTCTGGACCAGGTGCAAACAGTGTGGTCACAAGTGGGACGGGCTGCATGGGTGGATGGTGGGAGGACCTTCTGTGAGCAGCAGGGTTCAGGGGGAATGGCGGTGCCTCAGGTGTGCCATGGAGGCCACTTAGCTGGCATGTGGGGCATCCATCACTGCTGGCATCGGGGACCCACTGAGTCCAGATGCACATGGGCAATGATGCCGATGGTCTCTCAACCTGGGGTTTAGCAGAATGGCCCACAGGTGGCCCAGCCCACGTGCCTCAGTGGTTGAGGGTCAACCTCTGGACCAGGAGGTCACGGCTCAATTCCCAGTCAGGGCACATGCCCGGGTGCGGGCTCCATCCCCAGGGTGGGGTGTGCAGGAGGCAGCTGATCAATGGATCAATGATTCTTTCTCATCATTGATGTTTCTATCTCTCTCCCTCTCCCTTCCTCTCTGAAATCACTAAAAATATGTTAAAAAAAATTAATGGCCCAAGGATGGGTAAAACATGACCAAACCCATGCTCTGGGGCGAGAACTCCCTGCAGCTGCGATGGCTCTGAAGGGGTCGGGGGACTGGGTCAGGGCCCCTTTCTGCCTTCACTGGGGAGCAGTGAGGCCTGCGTCTCCGAGGGGCTGGGGACACCACGCCGGCCATCAGGTTCAGCTCCGTGGCCTAAGCCTTGAGCCGATGGCCGGCTCTGCCATGCACCTGGCTGCCCTGCACACAACAGCATGTCAGCACCCCTGTGGTGACCCCTTCTTACACCCAAGGGTGCTGGCCCCCAGGACTTCCTCCCTGTCCTGCTGGTGGCGGCAGCATTGGATCCCTGCCCTTGACCAGAAGAGGCATCTATCTCATTTCCTGCTGGCAGTTCCGTCTGGAAACACATCCCCACAGAGTCCAAACAGGGCCTCCCTGCCACTTCCTGTGTCACACGGTGAAACGTCCTCTCGGGAGCCGTGGCCCGGAGCAGCTCGGGGCCTGTGCCGTTTCCATGTCTAAGGCCACGAGAGCTGTAAAAGGCTCTGCAAACTACACCCGTGTGCGAGTGCCGGAGCAATGAGGACCGGCCTGGCCTTGGAGAGCCCGAGGGCTGGAGGGTGGCTCAGGTGTGCCCTGCAGGCCAGGGAGAGGCCAGCGGGGAGCAGCGGGCACCTGGGGGACAGGATGCTGCACAGACATCTGGATGCGTCTGGCCTGGGTGGGGCGGCGGAGTGGCTAACAGCCGGTGTCCTTCGTGATTGGAATCATGTGGAGTCTTGCTCAGCTCCTCTTGGGAAATGCTGTCCTCGTCTGACTATGGGCCCCCCCTCCCCCCACTGCCGCCGGCTCCCTTCCAAGAAGCGTGTTTTGTAACAGTTGGCCCTGGCTCCCCTGTTCTCACCCGGAGCGGAGAGGAGGCTGTCATCCTGGAAACAGGGCCGCGCAGACCTGCAGCGGAGACAGGACACGGTTTTCACGGGAGCGCTGAGTGCGCAGGGCGGCGGGGGGCTGCGCTGGTGACAGCGAGACCCACTCTCCCCAGAGAGCGGCGGTGCCCGGGGAGACAGGGGAAGTGTGCCCAGAGGAAGAAAGTCTTCAATTCAGCTGCCACTCCCGGTGACGGCGGAGGCCACCGTTGGCATCTCCCTTGTTCTCGGTGTGAACACACTCTTGTGGGAGAAATGTGACAAGTTCCTTTTCCCTCCCAAGAACTTCTCATGGAAATGGAGCCCTGATCACAGTCAGATTTTCTCCAAATAAGAAGCTGCTTGGGGAGGGGACAGAGGGAGCAAGCAAAATACAGAGGGTGGTTTCACATCTTTGATCTCCCCCCCCCGCCCCCGCCGGCCCACCCCCCAAAAACATGCTGCTCCCCACCCCCACCCAGAGTGCCTCCCTGCCTTGGCTGCGTCTTACAGAAATGAGTAAGGACTTTTATTTCTGGGTGAGGGCAAGGCAGGGAGGGCCAGAGGCTGTACGAGTCGGTCTTCCTGTCAATCTCAGGACAGCCTGAGTGGAGTGGGGGCTGTGACAAGACTTTGGGATGGCGTTGCGGACCCGAAACCAGCCAGGATCCTGCTCTGTGGCTGAGTCCCGGCCTTACTATTTTTTGTTTTATTTTATTTTTTCTGGGGAAAAGGAGAAAGGGGTGGGAATGCACCAAGCTGGGAGCCCGTTGAATGAGGGTTCCCTACCACCAGCTGTGACGCCAGCCCCCTGGGCCTCTGCATCCCATGCCCCCTTACCTCTTAGCATCGCTACTAGGATAAAAGGGAATCACAGCTACACAAGCATTGCCTTGGGTGGAGCTGAGGTGTTGGTGTGAGTCGGATCCCAAAGCCCAGAGGACCTTCTGTGGTCATAGACTCATTGTGACGGGTGGCGGGTGGGAGGCTCTGAGGTCTAAGCTCTTCATTTCTGTGGAGATTTGAGGCGTGGAGAGGCGACGGAACTCAATGAAAGAGACAGGAGCTGACAGAGACGGGCCTAGGACTAGAGGTACCGGTTCCAGTTCTGGTTGGCTTTGAGACCACCATCCTCACGCATCTCACATCTTCAAGAGGAGGGAAAGGCCCCCACACTGTCGGGCCCCACAGTGTTAGCTCTGAGCTGGCCACTTTATTTTTAAAATATATCCTTATGGGTTTCAGAGAGGAATGGAGAGGGAGAGGGAGAGATCGAAACGTCAATGATGAGAGAGAATCATGGGTGGGCTGCCTCCTGCATGGCCCACACTGGGGATTGAGCCCGCAACCTGAGCAATTGACCGGGAATTGAACCGCGACCTCCTGGTTCAGAGGTTGACGCTTAACCACTGAGCCACACCGGCCACTTTTAAAACAGCATTTCATTGAGTGATCTCAGCAGCCCGAGGAGATAGGTCTAGGGCGGAGGAAAGTGTGGCTCCAATGATCAAGTGGCTGATGGGGGCCAGTGAGGGCGGGAGGGCTTCCGAAGCAGGTCTTTCCGACTCTGGCTCCCTGTGCATCGGGCCAGAGAGAATGAGGAACGGGCAGTTCTGGCGGCTTTCCCGCCTGAGCCTGTGCTGGGCAGAGCCGCTGTGTGCCCGTTCCCTCCGACATTCTGCCCACCCGTGGGGATGCCCTCACTCCCCGAGGCTGGCTGTGGGGATACCAGGAAGGTGTCTGATGTCATTGTCAGCCGATTCCTCCCTGGAGGGCGGGTGCTGCCTCACGGCTGACCATGCAGCAGGGCCCTGTCCCGGATGGCACCCTGAGACCCCAGACCTTGAACTAGGAGGCAAGGCTGGCTTCCTGGGCAATTCCTCTGCTCCGCCTTCTCCATCAGCCTTGGGCTCAGACCCACCCATCATTCAAGGGGCATTCCAGCGGGGTTCCCTTCCCTAGGCCCCCCGGGAGGGGATCACTGACTCTCAATCCTCTGCTCCTCCCTCTCCCGGACAAGGCTTCGCTGTCCTGCGGCTTCATCCAGCGGGCGGCCGCTAGCCTCTGCTCACTTCCCCACGGCAGCTCTGCTCATCGCTGTAGTTTTCATGTGCAAACTTTTGTGCTTTAACTACTCTATACGTGAATATTCATAAACTGTACACATGAAGTTGTAGATGCTCACAAGTAAACTTATACGCTATACAGAAATGATATGTAAACCATGCATCATACATAAATGTCGATTAGTAGATATTACATGTCACATATGTACTATCTATGTTCTGACACAGGCCCTAGAACCTACACTCTGTTAACATCATATAGACTTAGATTCATGCTTTATACAGTTGCTATTATTTTATAGTTTTAAGCGCTTGAAGATTAGTGCTGCTTCTCACTGGCTGTGTCTCTGGGCAAATGACAACCTTTTTTGGCCCAGTGCGCCGAAGGCCTAACATAGACTTTTTCTTAAAATAACAATTGAAAAAAAACATGTTCGTTTTAACAGCAATGGACACATCTTAACTGTGATATGTATTAAAATGCTCTTATACTGCCCGTTGTCCTTATTCTCCCATTCACTCGGCGGCACAAGGCGGGACCTGCTCTCCTGTCCCAGCGCACGGGAGCCTGCACGCCCCTGCTCCCCACCAGGCTGGATGCCAACGGTGTCCTCAATGTTGCCAGCTCTTTAGGCAAAAAGGCGCCTCTCCTTCCCTGTGGCAGAGGAGTTTTCTAGAACTCTCTGTTGGCTTAGCTCCAGGCCTTGCTCCATTTTGGGGCCAGGGACCAGCAAAGGGAAGACAGCCTCGCGTTAGTGAACCTTGGTTACAAGGAAGAGACAGGCAGGGAGGGAGACAGAGGCAGAGAGAAACCCAAAGGGGATCAACAGGGAAGACAGAGCGAGGAGATCAGACTCGTAGACAGACAGAGAAAGGGGGGCGCAGAGAGAAAGCTGCGCTTAGACAGGGGTAGGAAAGAGAGGGAGGAGAGAGAGGACGGGAGGCCAGCCCAGTGCAGGGCCCGGGAAGGGAGGGTGCACACCAGGGACCCCCCCCCCCAGAGGAGCCTGTGCATTTCATTTTAGCCTGGTCCACGCCTCCCCAGTGGTCCCTGGTCTTCTCTGGGAAGGACGGCAGGCTCCAGGCCCGGTGGCCTCCCGGAGAGGATTTCCTTGGGAATGGAGCTTGGGGGAGCCTGGGGAGAGGAGGGCGTCCCGGGAAGCTGAACTCAGTGATGCCTGTGGGGCCTGCCTGTGCCCAGGCTTCAAGGCCTCGACCGAAGCCACTCAGCTTACACTGAACAGGAGATCCAGCCACAGGCCATCCGGAAGGAGACGGGCCAATGATCACACTTTTCGGGCAGGTTTCAGTCCCACAGCAAACCCTTACAACCAACTAGCAATAAAGGCTGCCAAGCCAACGCCCCCTCCACCCAGCCCCTAATCAGGCGGCCACTGTGGAGGGAAGCCAGGTGCTGGGCTTAGAAGAGCACTGGGCCGTGAGTCAGCAGGTCTGGTTTCCTCGCCTCCCCTCACCCGCCAGGCCTCCGGGGTGATAGACAGACCTGCAATCGGAAAGATCTGACCTCCATTCTGCCACCTCTTAGCTCTGTCTGTAACGTAATCGGCAAGTCACATGAGCCTCGAGGCCCAGGTTCCCTCGTCTGCCCAGCAGACGCACCTGTCTCACAGGACTGCCCAGGCCTCGGGAGGACGGCCGGCATCCCGGCTCTGCACGCGGTGGGTCCCAGCCTGGCCTGGGCGCTCCTTTCCCTGTGCCCGTCAGTGTTCTCATCTGTGCAATGGGTCTGCCCTCTCCTTTCAGCTCCAGGGATTTGATTGACCCCAAAGGGTTTGCTGGACCAGTCCGGCCAGGGGCCTGGGCACCATCTTCACCCTCACGCAGAAAGCGAGCCCTCCTGCGTCTCTGCCCAGCAAAT
>PVJC01034281.1:0-18911 GCA_004026665.1 Murina feae | reverse complement strand
TTTATTATCCATAAATAAGTGAGGTCATGTGGTATTTTTCTTTCATTGATTGGCTTATTTCACTTAGCATAATGCTCTCCATTTCCATCCATGCTGATGCAAATGGTAAGAATTCCTTCTTTTTTACAGCAGCATAGTATTCCATTGTGTAGATATACCACAGTTTTCTAATCCATTCATCTGCTGATGGACACTTAGGCTGTTTCCAGACAAGAAGAAGAAATAAAAGGTATGAAAATACCTATTTTTTTAAAAAAAGGTGTTACTCTTGAATTATATATAAGATCTATAAACATGATATTTGTATGATACATATACATCTTTGTATTATGTGCTGTGCGTTTTCTTCCTCCATGTGGCGTTATTAAGATGTAGTCTTTTATTGGTCTAAAAAATTAAATACTTGTAAATGAAACAAAATCTTGTAGTCTGGACAAAATATTTAATATTAACACTATTTTTACCCAGCCTTACCCAGTTTTTACAAAATTTATGTCATAATATTTAATTAACCTTAATTTACAATCTTTCCAAAGTTGAAATTGTAAGAAACGTTATAATTGACCAAAAAATGACTAATTTATTCCAATGGGCCCAGAAATACCTAAACAATTTAATCCCTGTCTTTATGAAAAAAGTTTTAAAAGTCATTAGGACCAGCCCTGGTCGGTTTGCCCAGTGGATAGAGCGTCAGGCAGCCGAATGAAGGTTCCCAAGTTTGATGCTGGTCAAAGGCCTATACCTGGGTTGCAGGCTGAATTCCAGTCAAGGGCATTATCTGGATTGCAGGCTTGATCCCCAGCCCTGGTTGGGGAGCATGCAGGAGGCAACTGATCAATGTGTTTCTCTCACATCAATGTTTCTTTCTCTCTCTCCCTCCCATCTGCTCTCTCTAAAAAATAATAAAAAAAATCTTTAGGTGAGGATTAACAACAAAAACAAGTAATTAAACATGTTTAACATACTTAAAATAACCTAATAAAGTAATAATAATATTAATAACAAAAATGCTAAAATCTATGTTCTATTTATATACATTTATTTTTTATTAAAATGGATGTTGTAAAAATTTCAATCTGCACTAAGAAAAAAATTGCAAAATTTCAAAGCCAAATTTAAACAGGGAACTCCCAGGGGTAGCTCATGTCCTGTCAGTACACTAAGCAGCCAAGAGTAATGGTTCCCTGAGAAGCCAGTCGGCAGTAATATTCCAGGTCTCTGTGGTCCACACACTGGAAGGTTACGAATTGTTTCTAATGGTCAACATGTACTTCTGATAGGCCTTGGGCAATGTTTTAAAATTGTAGATATTAATTGAAGTTATATGTTAAATCTAAAAAAAATATGGGCTTTATACTAGTCTCTATTAAAAAGCAAAGTTTTTATCAATTACTTTATTAACAAATCTATAACCATGCTACTTTACATTTTGTCATTTATAGAATCATTATTCTACTCTAGTGCAGTTTCAAATAAATTACATCTTTCATAAAATTCATGAGGAGTGGTTTGCTCTAAATTACAGATTTCTAAACAGGCCCTATATTTAAGACTCTAAGAAATGCCGGAATTCATAAAAATGTTGGCAAATCAAAATCAGTAATGATTATAGGCTAAATAAAATAAAAATGATTATTCTTGTTATTGTTTTAAATATTAATTTTTATATCTTATTATTTTTCAAATATAAGGAAAACTAAAAGGAGACATTCCACATTATTATCAAAGTTCATTAACCAGATTACAGGAGCTGATAATTTAACAGCATTAATGTCACAATATTCTCACTGAGGCAAAGAGGTCAATGATCACAACTCAACACCAGGACATTTTTGTCCATTTAAAGAAACATTAATTAAAGACCCACCAACATTGTTGCAATGAACCTTATCAGGTTCCTAACCACTAATGGACATCTGTCCCTGTCTGTGACATCTCCATCTACAGTGGAAATCAAAAGCTTTTCAAGGATAAAATGCACAAACATAAAAAATAGCCAGCCATCCCTAGGCCCTGACAAGGCTTGTATCCTCAAATATTACTAAGAATAATAATGTTTATACACCCGGCCGGTGTGGCTCAGTGGTTGTCAACCTATGAACCAGGAGGTCACGGTTCGACTCCCAGGCTGGTCACATGCCCGGGTTGCAGGGCAGGCTTGATTTCTGGTGGAGAATTTGCAGGAGGCAGCTGACCAGTGATTCTCTCTCATTATTGATGTTTCTATCTCTCCTTCTCCCAAATCAATAACAGCCTATTTAAAAAATACACTCTTCATCAGTTCTCATTTAAAAATTGAAAATACTGTTAAAAATAATTTACTTGAAAAAATTTATATATAAAGTTAAAAACCCAACCTAATAAAGACTATACTCTAATAAGAATGGCAACGATTATAAAACCATGGCTCTATAACTGCTACTAAGGCAGAAAGTATTTACTTATGAATTCCTTAATGTTCTCCTCTGAAATTTTTAGTAATAATTAAAATGTATAGTTTTATATTATTACAACCTTTGACCCCATTAACAAAAACACAGAGCTAGTGGGAATCAAATAATCAACAGCACCTAAATCTCTCCAATGGGAAATGAATAGGCCATAATAAATCAAAACCCATCTTATTATCTATAATAATAAAAGTGTAATATGCTAATCAGACCAGACATCCTTCTGGACGACCTTCCGGATGAAGCCAGGGCTGCGAGGGAAGCCTGGGTCTCAGATGCCAGCGGGAAGCCAGTGCCAGCAGCTGGGGGGAAGGAAGGCCTACTCTTGCATGAATTTCATTAATTGAGCCTCTAGTTAAATTATAAAAACTGGAAAAAATGTTATGTCCTCAAACTATAAATTTTATAGTAGATACAAAATATAAATAAGACAGGCAACAAAACCTGGATCATAATAACTTACAAATTAAAAATAACCCATAATGTGTTTATTTTTAAAAATATATATATTTTATTGATTTTTTACAGAGAGGAAGGGAGAGGGATAGAGAGCTAGAAACATCAATGAAAGAGAAACATCGACCAGCTGCCTCCTGCACACATCCCAATGGGGATGTGCCCGTAACCAAGGTACATGCCCTTGACCGGAATTGAACCTGGGACCCTTCAGTCCACAGGCTGATGCTTTATTCACTGAACCAAACTGGTTAGGGCCATAATGTGTTTCTTAATAAAGGCCCATAAGACATGACTGCCTCCCATTTACCTGCCTTTCACTTTTGAGAGAAAAAAATCAGCTTTGACTTCCATCCAATGGTATGATATTTGTTCATCCGCAACAGTCCCATTGCTTAGCAAGGTAAATGCTAACTAAGACTTCCTAGCCAAGTGGCACCTCATTACCCAACCTACAGGTTGGCCATCACTTGTCTTTTTGGATTAGTTTATGACCAAAAGAGAAATATGTGAATGAAAAATAGCCAAATAGTAACCTGACAAGCTCAGGGAAGGACTGCGTAACAGCCTTGCTAACTCAGAGAATGAAAATAACCACAAAGGATGGTCTGAAATTAAAACTTTATAACTAAAAGCAGCATTAAAAAGTTACTTGACAAAGTCAATCTGTACCTTAAATAACCCTGTATATATTTTCCTACACCTACGATAACATACTGATTATATCGAGAGAGAGAGAAAGAGAGAAAGAGAGAAAGAGAGAGAGAGAGAGAGAGAGAGAGAGAGAGAGAGAGAGAGAGACGTTGATTGGTTGCTACCAGTGTTTGATCACTGGTAGGTTTGTGCACCTACCAGTGATCAAACTTGCAACCTGGGTACGTGCAACCTGTCATCAAACCTGCCACCTTATTGGTATGTCTTTAGTGTGTCCTTTATGGAGAAGGGATTTCAGATTATCTAAAAAGTAGGTTGTTTGTTGTTTTGTCCATGATTTTTACAAACTCCTGTTTTTGGATAACAAGTAATATTAGAGGTATTTGTAACTATTTTCTTGCATTTCCTGGGCTCTATTTTTGTTCTTTGGATAGCTTCTTTTGGTGCTAATGTCAAAGAAAAAATGATTTGTGTGTTTATTTGTCATTGTTTTGGCTTGGGATGAGATTGCACTGATTTGCCCTCATGCATCTCATGCGTAAAGTGCTGGAGACAAAGACCAACAAGTAGTTAACATATAAATGTGAGAATCCATCAGAAGGCTGATGGACTTTGATATTCAGCAAGGGCAGAGAATCAGCATTGTATTACCTTGCTGCTGACTGAATGGCTGGAGGCGGTCCTGTGACCTATGCTCCTTTATTGTTTACCAAACCTTACCATTGATGTCTCTTTGCTTTGCTGAAGGGCAAATGTATACTCTAGTAAATAAAAAGCTATGGGTCCTGTGATTCAGAGAGCTGTTCCACTAGAGAAGGGCCTCTGCCTGTTTCCCCCAATGCCTTCCAAATTTATATTTCTTATCTAGTATATCCATTTGCACGTGGACCCTTTTCCAGATTCAGATCCTTGCTGCAAAAGTTGCGGCATAAAGTGTGTCATCATTGCCTAGTTTTATTGTGTTTAATGTATTCTGATGATATTCAGCCCCCTTTAGTTTAGATTGAAATTTCAGGGGGAGAGAGCATGTTGGTCAAGGTAAGTGTCAAAAGTCAAGAAACAGAGTTTAAGGTTCGAAGGCAAAAGATTGAGGTTCAGAGGCCAAGGCTCATGGTTAAAAGGTGAAGAAGGGTCAAGGTGCAAGGCTTGAGCATCAGAGTTCAAGTGTCATATCAACCGATAAGCACGGCCAGACTGACCCACCAGGAATCAAAACATCATCTCATCCACAGCATCTCACCGAAGGACAATAGCTGATGCCTGTGACCCCCAGGCCTGCATGTAGCTGCATTCCATTCCCAGCCTCCCCCAATCCCTTCCCCTTTATAATCCTGACCCCTGCACCTGCCAGAAGATGGGCTTTGAATGCCTGTAAGTGCCCTGTCTTCTTGGTTGTCCAGTTGTCTCAGTAAACACCATATATGATTCAACCCTGCCTTTGTAATTGGATAGAGCGACAGGCAACCTGAGCCCAACTAGGGGCCTCCCAGTGACTCTAGGGTGAGGGCATACAGTTGGGGCTAGGGCTAGGTCTAGGGCTTAGAATAGGTTGCGACTGGAGCTGGGTCTGGGTCTGGGGCATATGGGTCAGGGTTAGGGTTTTATGATGAGGGGTCACGGGTGAGGGTTGTAAGGTGGAGGCTCAGGAGTGAGGGTGAGGGTCGGGGTCAGATGTCAGGAGTCAGAAGATCTTAAAGCAGGTCAGTATGTTTTTCTCCTTATACAATTCCTCTGAAATTTGGCAATACTTAATAAATAAATCATGGCAATATATTTCTTCGCATAAATTCAGTAAGACTGGTTTCCAATAGTGGTTTTATTGACTGAAAACTTTGACTGGAGTATCATGTTTTAAAGAGCCCTATCTGAACTCTGAAGACTCAAAGCCAATAAGAGTGCCACGGAGAAAGCCTGGTATCTTGATTGGTAGCTCTGAAAATAACTGGGGCTGGAGCATCAGGCCCATACCCTACCATTGCTGGTGGTTGGTCAGAGTAGAAGGGGAGCAATAAGGGGCCTCTGAGTCCCTGCAGGACCCCCACACACTCTGGGCTGCGACGAGTAGGAGGACTGCTGAGAAGGGCCTTAAAGCAAGGACCATGGGCCTGGGTAGAGCCACTGCAGGTGAGGAATTCACCTAATTCAGCAGATACTGCAGGCAGGCCTGATGGCAGCTGGATGGCTTGGCTTCCTGGCCCTACAGGGCACATTAAGATTCAATCATGAAATTCCAGCAAAGGTAGTCAGTTACCATTCTTGCTTTGTTTATGCAAACAATCAGGCCAATTTAAATACAATAGATAAATTGGTCTTGATTTGGCTCTTTTAATAAACAGAGGAGTAATTTTAACGAAAAAAAAACAACTCTATTTCAATAGAGTTATTAAAACTAAAATGTTTTTTCCCTTCCACTGGACCATTTGTTACAGTTTGTCTCCTCTAGGTCACAAGCCCACCTCCTTCTGTGTCCAGGCTTCATAGTCCCTCTGACAGACAGCAAGGGTCTCTTGGCTCTGAGAGAAACTTCTGACCCACCTCAGCAGGAAGTAACTACAGAAGACTCCAATGCCCATTTTCCCTGAAAGAATTCAGAGCCAGGATCCTTGAGGTAATATAGTAGGCAGTTAGACAGACATGAGCAGAGCATGGGCCAACTGGCACTACCAGATGTAACTAAGTCTTTCCACCTCTATGTGTGTAAGACAAGGGGACTCCCCAGAAGCAAGAGGGAACTAGGCTATAGATGAAGCTGCCCTAAGACCAGTAGGGCCCCTTGAGGTAGTACTGGCCAACCCCCCAGAGAACTAAATCATGTTTGGCAGACCACCACCCCTCCTTCCCCGCTTACGGGAAGAGGAGCTTGCCCAGTTGTCTACCCGTAATTTGATTAAGTCCTTACAGACACCCCAGAACTGTTCCATGTCAGTCTGCTGGCTGGTGCAGGCAGCACACAAAGAGGACCAGAAGCAGTCGCCCGTGGCTCATCCCATTTACGTTCCAGGGGACCTGAAGTGCCACAACCCTGGTAGCCTTAAGCCCTGCTGGGATGACCTGTTCCAGGTGATTCTGAGCACCCCAACTGCAGTCAAGGTTTCTGGGAAGAGGCATTGGATATATGGCACCCACCTCAAAGGAGCAGAAGACTACAGGGAACAATGGATGGTCCAGAAAACTAGAGACCCGTTAAAGGAGAAACCTGCTGTTTTTACACCAACCACTCAGGGGTCATTAGAGAGAGTCTCAGTCAGCTCCGGAATAGACTAGCAGATTGGGAAGAGGCCCAACAGGTGGACGGCAACTGGTATGAGAACCTTTTCTCCTGGTCCCCTTGGCTGACCACCCTCCTATTGTCCCTAGTGGGCCCAATAATCCTCCTGTTGCTAGGTCTCCTTGATTTCATATCTTAGAGGAGGACACTGAATCAAGGACTTGATTCCAGTAAAGACCAGTAGGGAATGTAAAGGTCAACCTGCCCCAGCTCATTTGCAGCTCAGTAGGACTTACTGCTACTGCTAGAGATAAGGAAATGGTCATGCTCTAGTCAAAACTTATAAGTCTGTACCCCGTGTTGAGAAATAGAGCAATGAACTTTGTGTGTCACCTTTTGTGGGTTTTCTGAATAAAAGCTTGCTTCTGCATCTGGTTGGGGCTACGGTGTTAGTCTTCACTTCGGTGGGTTGCTGGCGCTGCAGATACTGGCCAGCTAAATAAGGCTCCTAAATTCTACCATTTGGCTCTGGTGGTTGTCTCTTGCGGCTTGCCCCATAACATTAGGGGTCAGGGTTAGGGGTCAGGGTCAGTCTCTCTGGCCTTCCTCCATGCTGCCCCTCAAACAGGGACCTCCAGCTCTGAATCTCCTCACAAGTGGCCCCTCGGCCTGGGCCATTCTTTCTCTGCCATCACCTGCTCTCTGGTCAGATCTTGGGTTAGGGACAACATCCTCAGGAAACTTCCCCTGCCTCCCTCTAGGATGGGTGTCCTGGCTGCCCACCCCCAAGCTCTCTCTCTGCCACTTGGTACAACTTGGCACACTCACTCTGTGTATCTCCTGCCCATGGAGGGGCCTGCACTGCCATGGAAACTCTAGAAGCACGTGTTGATGGACTCCAGGCTCTGTTATAAATCCAGCATCATGGAGCAACAGAACTACTGTCTGTCACGAGGAACATGTTTGCTGTGGCTGCTGGTGTGGAAAAGGCCATAGAACTCAAATATGAGCAGCCGTTGCTCTGGTGAGTGGCCTGGGACCCACCTGACCAAGGGCTGCCCACTGCCCGTGTCCACTGCTGGTGGGTATCCAGTGTGCTTTAAAGGTATCATTCTGAGATTCTGGGTGATTAAAAAAAAAATCCCTTCTAGTTTGTCGTAATACATGCATATATTACTCTGATAACCATAATGAGCTACCCCCTCCTCAGCAAATTTTGCTTTAAAAAACAAAGTACCAGGCTAGAGGAATCTCCTAATGGGGTTTATTTTTTTGCAAATGTATTTCCTCCAGATGGAAAGGAGAACCCACCCCCCTGCTGTTCCACACCTGACAGGAGAAAGGGTGAGGAAGGTAGCATGGTGTCAATTAACATAATTAATATTCTCTGAAAACATTTACATAAAAGCAAGAAAGCAAACACAGCCCAAAAGCTAGGTCCTGAGTGCTGCTGACCCCAGGAATGGGGTTTTTGCTCTGAGGCCCTGAGCTATGCGACAAGGGAGGCAATGGCCCTCTCTCCCAAGGCCATGGCCGTTCAAAGCAGTGGTTTCCGGCCTCCCTGGACTATCTCCTTGTCATGGAAAAAAGCCAAGGAGACTAAAACACCCAGGGACAGGGAGACAGGCCACGAGCTGAAGATGCCAGAGAAGGGAGTGGGGCAGAAGGGCCTGGTCTTTAAACACTTATTTCCTTCTCTTGTATTTGTCTTCTGCTGTTAAGGTAAGAAAGGAAAAGAAACAATGTTTAAGAAAGATCTCTGGGGCAGAGTGGGCAGGGATCAGGTGTCTAGGAAAGCTAAAGGGTTTGAAGTAGGTGGGGCGGGGCAGACCAGCACCTGATGGGGTGACTGACCATCTCAGTTTGCCACTGAGCTGGTCCTGGATAAACCCGGATGAGTTGATTGCCTTGCCACCTAACAGCTTGTGAGGCAGGGGATGTTTCTGTCAGGCCCCTACCTGACCAGAAGTTCGGACAAGCTCCACTGTGGTGTCATGTGGCTCAGCATCTCTCCCCAGGACTCCACCCAGGACCTCAGAGCAGTACCATCTTCCAGGGCACATTAAATATATATATAGTTATTGATTTCAGAGAGAAAGGAAGTGAGAGATAGAAACATCAATGATAACAATCATCAATTGGCTGCCCCCCACACCCCACACTGGGATTGAGCCTGCCTGCAACCTCGGCATGTGCTCTGACCAGGAATCGAACCCTGACCTCCTGGTTCATAGTTCAGCGCTCAACCACAAGCCATGCTTGCCAGGCTCTTGTAGGGCACTTTTGAGAATCAACTCTGCCTGACCATTGGGAATCCAGACCATTCTTTTATTTCTGTAAAGTCACTTCTTATTTTTCATAGAATGAGATCCCTTTAACTTTTTAAAATAATTTGTGATTAAAGAGAAAATGGGATCCTGGTATGAACTGCCAAAATTGTTCCCTTTAAGTTGTATAGAATGCAAATTTCCTAAAAAAACCAAATAAGGTAGCAAATGCTCAGGGAAGGAGCTCTGATTTATCTCTTTCCCTAAAATGATGACCTGGTAGGAAAATTGCTGATAAAGGAAAAACACATCAGGGGTTCATGTTAACACAGAGACACACTGCAAAGCTGTCACAACGATGATTCCATTTCTGCTGAAGTGGGTGGAAGACAGGAAAGGCAGGGTACATTCTAGCAAGGGCTGCCATGAAAATAACTAGCTCTGGGCAGCCCATTACACATACAACATCTAGTGTTTCCAGCACCTCAAGGAGTGGATGGCAACGGCATCTGGGGTCTACGGAGAGGCTAGTGGCCTGAGGACAGGCATCTGGTCTGACTGCCTCCATCCAGCAGCACTCCAGTCACCGGCTGCATTTCTCTTTCATCACAGGTGGGAAAAGTCTACTTTCCTCCTGTCTTCCAGCACCCATGCCAGATCGACCGGTCAGAGCTGGGGAGTTAGACTGCCCGAGAGCTGAACCCCTGCAGCCGAGTAGGAGAGATGAAACAAGCTGCTCTTTACTTTTGAAAAATATTTTCTTAGTTTCCCCTTTTACTTAGGGAATTGTTCTGTGTAAAGAGCACCTGGGAAGGCACATGAGCTCATTGTCGGCTGAATCCAGTGGCATCAGCAGAACCATGTCCTGGAAACATTCCGTGCCAGAGGCAGGTATGTTGTCAGCCTGACCCTTAGCTCAGGTGCCAGAGGGTGGGTTTCATTATCTAAGGTCAGCCAGGCACAAGGAACGGATGCAATTATCCAGGCTCAGCCAGGAGTGACAATTACAAAGAAGCCACAAGAATGAAGAATTGCAGCTTGATCTTTAACCCTGATTTCACATAATTTCCTTTGTCTTAAACGCTAGTAACACTTCCTGGAATCATGCTGTGCATAGTAAATGTGCAGCTCTGGGTCACTGTCTCTCCATCAGAGGGCAGCTGTCCCACCCGGTCCCAGCTTTCCCTACTGTCTCTGTGTCTGTCTCTTTCTTTTTCTCAATCCCCTGTCACCCCCATTCAGGACTCGTCGTCTGCTCTCTAGCCGTGCTAGTTGCGGTCCAAGAGAGAAATACTTAGAGTTCTTTATAAGAACTTTCCCACCCATTGGGAAGAGACGGCAGAGCAGTAGCAGCAATGACAGTAATAGTAATAATACAAGTGCCTGTTATGTGGGTCTTGTCACATGCCATGTGCATGGGCCTCTATTTTTTTCTAATTTTTAAAACAGTCCAATTAGGACACAGGCTCTGAGGGGTGACTGAGCTGGGACTTTATGCCAAGACTCACCCCAAAATTCCAGCTTTTTGAACTGGATCACATTGTTATGTTTGAGTTAATTTCTCTAGCTTACGGTTTAGGAAACTAAGAATCAAAGAGGCTAAAGGACTTGCTAAGTTCACATCCTTAGCATGAACAGGGTCTCTGCAGAAAGAACTCAGCCAGTGTCTGTGAGAAGCTGCAAGGCTTTTGATGTAAATCAGCCCAGAACCCAAAACCTCATGGAATGGTGTGATTCTGAAATAAGAATTTGTACTAGTTAGAGAGCTTTCCATTGTACGGCCCAGGAGACACCCAGAGTGAAACCAACAGGAGAATGTAAGTTCTCAGGACTGTCAAACAGAACCAGGAATGAGCCTGCAACTGGGCCTTGGGATGGACTGGCCACCAGCCTGCGAGGAAATCAGGGCTTTCTTTCTGGTTTCTGTGGACCAACTTCCCCTGTTCCTCAGGGCAGGCGGGGGGGTGGGGGGTGGGGAGAGAGCATGGTCCCTGGCTGCTCCCAAGCTTGCACATTTCAAATCCAGCTAACGGGAAAGATTTCTTCGTTCCATTTCATTTTCCTGGAGAAGGGCCAGTGACTGGCGAAGCCTGGGAAGGGCGGGCACCTACATGCTTTAGACAGGAGGCAGGTGATCCAGGATGAGCAAGTCCGGCCCAATCCCTGGGAACCCTCATCCCCTGTCAGCTGGACAGATGACCTGGTAGGTGTCTGTATGGATCCAGGTGTCAGGCTTTTTAAAAGTTAGAATGAAGCATTGTGACAACATCCTGACAAAAACCTCGATTCAGTTAAACAGTACCCGAGTTCATAAATAGATAGCTAAGTATTTGTTTTATTAAAACATTACAGAAAAATATGCATACTATAAGTATTGTCTTTAGTGTTGTGATCAATTCTTCTCTTTAAGCTTCTTATTTTTAAAATTTTTATGATGATAGTTTAGTGGGGAAATGGGCTAATAGAGTCCCCGTCAGCTGCGCAGATGGGCCCAAGACCTTTCCTAAATATTTTTTGGTACGAAGGAGTCTGCCACGGTAGATTTTCCTGGCTCATGTCCGACTTGTTCCCGAGGCTCCCTTGTGAATAATTATTACACTCTTTTTGCAGGAGAGTCAGGATGGAACATTAGCAGATGTGAAATGTTTGGCTCAGGATGGTGGGTAGACGCTGCCCAGTCTAATCCAAGTCCTTTCTGTCTGGAAAATCACTGAACTACATTCAAATGATAAAGCAAAAGGTTGATCTGAAAAGGCTTATGACTCCTGGCCTTCGTCCTGGTCCCTCTGCAGAAATCTACATCACAGGTTTCTATGCAGCCTTTGTTACTACTTTAAGTTGATTTGGATAATTTCCATGCAAATCTCTAAGCACTGGCATCTGTAATTGCATTTTGCAAGAGGACTGGGTGGAGCACAGGCCACAGTTCAGCATTGGAGGCAGTAGCTCTAACTTTCTGACACGTGGCTCTTTAACTCCAGACAGTGCAGAGAGAGAGAGAGTCGTCACACTTGGCCTCCAGCAGCAAGTGCCAGCCTTCCACTCCCGCAACAGCCCTGCTCCCGGCGTTGCTCCAGGGAGTCCACCTCGTGTCGGTGTGCGATGGCCCCGCGATGTCAACACATGATTCATCGTCAGCTCGTAGGGAAAAACAGAGTGTGTGGGAGGGTGCCATATGGTGATACATCCGGGGTTTCTTCTGCCTTCTACTGGGTAACCCTGACCTTATTACACATGTTCAAGGTGGAAATGTGACAAAGCTGATTTATAAAAGCCACATACAGAAACCAGTGTGACTTTTTTAGCCTCGGTGTGGTTAAGGTTCACTTTCTTTGCACACTTACTGTACAGAGGAGGCTTTGAGCATGGCCTTGGGGCGCGGGCGGGAAAGAGTTCGCTTCTGATAACAACTGGCTTGCTGTTATTGCTTCTACAGTGTATGCACCCCTCGGTTTTACCGAGGAAAGGCCTCTATCACATGCGGAGGCTGTGCTCCTCTGCACCCACTGGCCACTCAGATGGGAAAGCAAATTGGTAGGAGCAGAATAATGACATGGAAACAGATGCAGAGAGGACACAGGGATGGGACAGCGCCACCGTAGGCTATTTTAGATCCAGAATACCAGAGTGAAAAGGATCTTGATTTAGTGCAGCAGCTGGCTCAGAAAGGGACCTAAAAATGCATGCATTTGCATCGTATGAACGGAGGACGTTAAAAGGCAGCCTGGATGTCTCAGTGTGTCCATCTTCGGAAAGGGACTCAGGTGAGGTTAGTGAGCCTTGACGCCTGCTTTGCTGTCTTCTTCTGCCGTGGAAGCCCACCTGGGCGAGAGGCCGGCTTAGTTCATAGACATTCCATTTGGAGAACAGGGAGCCGTGTGGCTGGGCAGTTGGTGCCACACACTAGAAATGTAAGGAGGTTGATTCTAAACTTGCCAGGAATTCATTGGAGGCACTTGGCCCTGTTTCTTCACCTGAAAATTTTTCTAGGATGAAATTTCATGTGACCTCCCCTCGGTGTTTTCAGGAATTGTCAGGAAGGCAGACAGGTGCATAGTCAGGGGGAGACTCATGGAGAAGGTGGGATCCCACTGGGGAGGAAGCTCACTTGGTGTCTCTCCAGCTAAGAAGGCAAGTCACCAGGTTTGTGGCTTCTGGCCTGACCCACACTGGGTCAGTTATCTAAACCCTGGGACCAATTGATGGGGTGCTTCTTCTCCTCTGTCTGCGCCAGCATGGGTGGACCTTAAGGGTGTCATATTAAGAGAAATCAGTTGGGCAGAGAAAGACAGATACCATGTGACTACTTATATGTGGGATCTAATGAACAAAACAAACAAACAACACAACAGACACAAACTCACAGATGCAGATGGGAGGGGCTGTTGGGAGGGCTGGGTGAAAAAGGTGGAGGGATTCAGGAGTACAACGTGGTAGTTACAAAATAGAGATGTAAATGACAGTTTAGGGAATATAGTCAATAATATTGTAATAACTACTCAAAACACACTTGAAATATAATGAGGCTGATTCTAAATATATGGGACCAGGCGTGTACTTGAAATATCAGAGGAACCACTCTGTACAGTACAGGAGTATCTAACCACTATGCTATACATCGGAAACTGATACAGAATAATAACGAACATGAACTGTCATTGGGGAAAAAGTGGTCTGTTCTGTTCCCCTCTCAGCTCGCCCTGTTTGTGAAGCACCAGGTAGCAGGGGCAGCCCTTTTGGTACTGTCTGTCTTTGCTGTTGTCACCCACAGCCCGTGGAGGAGGCCTGAACATCTGTGTGAACAGCCCTGCTCATTCTGGGAGGGTCCGGCCTGGAAGCACGGGGCAGAGGAGCCCAGCCCCTACTCAGCACCCACGAGGGCAGGCGGCCCATGCCCGGGAGGGCTGGCACTCAGCCACCAGCATCCCAATGGCAGCACCAGCAGCCTTCAGAATCCACTGCCACTCGTTTTCAGGCCGTAAGGAAAAAGCTCGTCACACACTGCAGAGGGCTGAGAGGGCGGAGAGGGCTAGGGGGGCATCTGTGCTTGTTTGGGTTTCCATTCGATTGGGGAGATTTGGTGGGTTCACAGGCTTTCTCTCCCCATCCTTTAGAGAAGCATTGCTCTTCAAAAGTGCAGCAAAGGCAAAAGGCAATGATGAGAGAAGAGTCATTGGTTACAAACCGAATCTGCCATTTAACACAGGTGTTGGGGATGCTGCTCCCAGAGCTGCATCTGGACCTAACTTTTCCCTCCGAGTGCGACACAGGGACCCTGTGAGAGCTGGTGAGAGGTGGCCCCTCCCTCTCTCCCCCGTGTGCTCACTGCTCCCATCAACCTTCCTTTTCACTTGCTTCCTGGGGTGGGTCGCTCCCTTGAAGGTCCTTGGCCTGGCTCCTTTCCCCCCCTGAGCTGTGCCCAGGGTCCAAGTTCTGGTCCTCACTTTGCCATGGAAATGGAAGTTCCAGCTCCAAAGCCACACGTAGCCCCCTCAGGGTGCTTGCTCTGGGCACACGTTCCCCTGGTTGCGTCCTGGAAAGCTTTCTAATAGACATCACTCTTCCCCATTCCTGGAACCCTCATGATAACCCATCAGAAATTGTTAGCTTCGCTTTTAAAATAGGGAAACTGAGGCTCAGAGCAGTTCAGCAGAATACTTCTGAGGTCATCCCAATGATATGCACCAGAACTTGCTTCTAGGTCAGCCCTTGCACAACCTGCAAGCTTCTGTCTTTTTAAAGAGCCCGGTTGGTGCCTGAACCTCTTTCTGCTCTGTGAGGCCCCATTTATACTAATAAAAGCCTAGGTGGCCCTTGAGCCCACGCACGACACCCTCACATCATCACAAGCTGGCTGCTCCCACATTGTCACAAAAATGGCTGCCACAAGATGGTCACCATAAGATGGCCGGCAGGGGAAGGCAGTTAGGGGCAACCAGGCCTGCAGGGGAGGGCAGTTGGGGAGAACCAGACCTGCAGGGGAAGGCAGTTGGGAGCCATCAGGTCAGCAGGGGAGGGCAGCTGGGGGCGATTGGGCTGGCAGGGGAGAGCAGTTGGAGAGATCGGGCTGGCAGGAGAGGGAAGTTGGAAGTGATCAGGCAGGCAGGGGAGCAGTTAGGCATCAATCAGGCCGGCAGGGGAGTGGTTAGGGGGCAATCAGGCTGATAGGCAGAAGGGGTTAGTGGCAATCAGGAGGCAGGCAGGCGAGTGGTTAGGAGCCAGCAGTCCCAGATTGTGAGAGGGATGTCCAACTGCTGCCAGTTGGACATCCCCCAAGGGGTCCCAGATTGGAGAGTGTGCAGGCTGTGCTGAGGGACACCCCTCCAGTGCATGAATTTTGTGCATCTAGCCTCTAGTTGCAGAATAACAAGAAGGCAGGGATTCATCACCAACGTCTGAGTTCTGGCATTGCACACGCAAAACCAGGCTCTCTGCCTTTTTTCCCCAAAGACCGTATTCCATCTTTGAGAATATTCTTCAACCTTAAGCATAATGGGCAGGGACCCTCGAAGCATGCTGCTATCTGAGTGGAGAGCAGGACACGCCTGCAAAAACTCTGAAATCCAAGCACCATGCAACTAACAGCACAGAAAGCGACCAAAGGAGAATTCGCCAGCTGTTCTGATACAATCGCTGGGTTACCTAGAACCCTCAAAACCCATGTCTGTGTGGCGGGTGGCGGGTGGCGGTGGCGGGCAGTCTTCCCCAAGGGAGAAGTGTTCTCTCTGCCATTGCTGAGAACTGCCACATATGGTGACAATAAAAACCAGGCCAATTAGTTGGTTGTCTTATTTGTTTCAATTCTCTACAGACAATGCGACTTGGTTCCCATGACTCCCTCCGCCCCCTCAGCACACCACCAAGGGTAAACCGTGATTCGTGCTGCCTACCCATCAGATCAGATTGTTTCAAAATTATTTTTATTGTTTTCTTTTTCTCCTTTAAAATACACGAATCTCACTTCCCACTGCTTGGCTGCCAGATCCTGCCTTCCCCAGCCTGGTCAGCCAGGCCAGAGGCAGAAGAAGGAAAACCCCTCTCCATTAGGGAGTGAGGACTGGAATCAGTCTGCTGCTGTCCCCTCCCCCCTGCAGGCACAGTGTGGGTGACCAGTCCACTTGCTTGGCCTCTGCCCTGATCCTGGATTTCTTCTGACCCTGAAATCCAGCCCCAAGTGTCAGGCAGGAAACACCCTAATCCCTGCCACCTGCTCCCACCCTGTCCCCTCTGTCTCCTCTGTGGCTGGTCTCTGCATCAGCGTGGACGGAGCTCTCTAGACCGTGACCCTAAGTGAAGAACTATCCTTGCCTGTACCTCCCCTGTCAGCCTCTCCTACACCGGCCTCTCCAGGCTGATGGAGGTCCATGCCACTCGCCAGGGAAGAAATGTAGAGGGGGCACCCAGGCCTGGTGTCCATGTGTGCGGTAAACGTTGACAGCCAGGTCTCTGGAAGGAAGGAGCCTGGCCCTCTGCTACCTGGTGGATGTGCTCCCACCACGGCCAACGATGTCAAGACTATTATTGAGGGCTGGGGTCTGGGAGTTTCTAGCCTTGGAAGCACAATTTCCCATTTAAATTGCTCTGGAGCTTTTTGAACATTGGCAGTCTGAGCAAATTCTTCAGGGAGGTTATGTAGTGGGTCACAGTGTGCTGCTTATGGGTTGAGCTCTTCAAGGCTCTAAGCCCTCGAGTGGCATTTAACCCTCTTACGTGCCTCGGTTTCTCTCCTGAGCTGTCTAATATAGCCCTGAGGACTCGGAGTGCTAGGTGACCAACCTTTATATGTGTATCCCCAGATGAGTCAATTCCTTAATTACAGTGGAGTTGGAGGTTCCCTGTCGGGCTCTACACATCATGAAGAATGACTGCTGACACCTCCACAAAGATTTTTAGTTGCCTAAAAGCACTAGAGATTCAGGCTTAACCCTTAACCCCTAAGACATGCCCCTTATCTTCACAGCTGAACGAGTTCGGCTCTCATTTATACAGGAAAAGCATTTTCTCAGACTCTCAGAAAGCTATTCCAATTGAAAAGCCCAATTTAAATACCAGCCACCTATTTTTCCTCATGTCTCACCTTATAGCCTGGGTTCTATCAACCCTTAAGTTAGCATTTGGCCCGTTTTCATCCACAGAGTGAAACAAAGGAAGGGATTAAAATAGAGATTTTAATTTTAATTAAAAAGACAATATCAAGGGGCCCTTGGAGATAGGTTCAGGGGGTTAACCCGGACAGGCTGCCGCTGCTCACTGCTCACCTGGTTGCAAGTCTCCCAGGGACCTTTAGAGCTTAGGAGAAACAAACTAAAGATAGGAAATGAGAGAAGGGAACACACAGGAGTGAGGAACAACACACACCTTTGTCTTAAGGATTTTACCCGTTTTATTTGTTTGCATTTTAAAATACATTTTTATTGATTTCACACAGAGAGGGAAAAAGAGAGAAATGTTGATGTGAGAAGTACATCAATCAGTCGCCTCTTGTTGAACCCACAACCTGGGCATGTGTCCAGACCTGGAATTGAACAGGTGACCTTTTGATGCATGGGACAACACTCAATTAAGTTAGTCACAATGCGTAGGACAAAGGTCTTATCTGTTTTTTTTTTTTTTTGTTTCTTTTGTTTTGTTTTTTAATCCTCACCCCAGGATATTTTTCCATTGCTTTTTAGAGAGAATGGAAGAGAGAGGGAAAGACAGAGAGAAATATCGATGTGAGAGAAATCCATTGATTGGTTGCCTCCTACACAAGCCCCAACCAGGGCCTGGGCCAGGGAGAAGCCTGAAACTGAGGTGCTTGTCCTTGACCGGAATCAAACCCAGGACCCTTCAGTTCGCAGGCCGACGCTCTATCCATTGAGCCAAACCATCTAGGGCTTACCTGGTTTTTAAAGGTGACAATTTTAGGAGAGGGGTCAATGGAATATCTCAATAGAATATTCATCAACTCCTCAGGTGTGTCCTTTGATATGCTGATGATATTACAAAGAGCATAAACAGTGATCAGGGCCATTCTCTGATCAGTTTCACCTTAAAAAAGGTCACTGGAGAGACTTGAACCAAGGGTGGGTCTGCCCAGACATGATCTGGAATGTGTAACCCATTTGTTCCTAAGCATCCTAGCTTAAGGGAGATAAGTTTTTGTGATTTATTTGTTGTGCCTATAAATTACTAGGCCCTGTTGGAGTCTCAGATTTCCCATTCCACTTGCCAAGAAATGTTCCTAGCTTTTTAATAACCTTCCTCAACTCTATAAACTTGGGGACTCTTATTAGTGTTGAATTCAACACAATGACCATCAGCGGGCAGACACTAGAGCCATAATCAGGATCCCATACACAAGCCCTGGACTCTAGAACCTGGACCCTGTAGAGAACCACAAACGAAAACCTGAACACCTCAGTCCTGGGACTCAAACTCAAAGCTATTCCCCTAACTCAAGCATACTATTCAACACAAAAGCCAGAAAAGGGATACCAGAGACTGACAACAGATTCTTCAGGTCAGATTCCACACACCAGAATCTGAATCTATAGCTGCACTTGGACCCCACACAGAATCCAGGACACAAAGCTACGCCCAAAGAGATCCAAACCCCAGACACACACCCGAATACATATTTGACCTGAAACCACAGCCCCTGGACATATAGGAGGGATCTATGACTAAGACGCCACAGCCACAATCTGGAGTTGGAGACAGACACCAGACCTAAGCTGCCAGGTGCCAGATACACGAACTGAACCAGATCCTCACGTTGCACACAAACCCATGATTCACCAAAGAGAACCCATGCCACTCTAAGTCCAAGCAGGTAGTTTCACAAATACGTTATTTCATGCCAATGTCAATGTATAAGAGAAAAAAATAATTCCA
>PVJC01034280.1:0-18922 GCA_004026665.1 Murina feae | reverse complement strand
CCAGGCCTACAGGGGAGGGCAGCTGAGTGTGTGTGAGGGGGGGACCCAGGCCTGCAGAGGAAAGCAGTTGTGAGGGACTCAGGACTGCAGGGGAGGGCAGTTGGGAGAACCAGACTGGCAGAGGAGGGCTGTTGGTGGGGATCCAGGCCTGCAGGGGAAGATAGTTCGGGGGTACCCAGGCCTGTAGGTGAGGGCAGTTGGGATGGACCCAGGCTTGCTGGGGAGGGCAGTTGTGGGGGACTCAGGCCTGCAGGGGAGAACAGTTAGGGGTGCCATCCTGGTATGGGGAAGGCAGTTAGAGTCAATCAGGCCAGGCCAGCACAGGACCAGTTTGGCATTTATCAGGCTGCCAGGGGAGTGGTTCGGGGCAATCGGCATTTGAGAGGTCAGGAGCCAGCAGTCCTGGATTATGAAAGGGACGTCGACTGCCCGTTTAGGCCTGATCCCAACGGTGGGATCGGGCCTAAATGGGCAGTCGGACATCCCTCAAAGGGTCGCTGATTGGAAAGGGTGCAGGTTGGTCTATGGGACACCACCACCACCCACCACTCCCACTCCGTGCACGAATTTCGTGCATCGGGCCTCTAGTAATAATAATAATGATAACAACTGAACTACAAGGCAATTACTTATTATGACAAAGTTTTATTTCTCTACCATGCAAAGTCAGCTGTAGAGAAATAAACTTTTCAAGATACAGGTTTATGGTACTATAATTTACCAAACAACTTTCAAGATACAGGCTTATGGTACTACCCTTTATTAAGAAGTATCCTATTGGAGCCCCTTACATGTCCAGCGCAGTTCAGGGTTCCTGTTCAGGGTTTGAGTTCTGAAGGAGGCCGCACACAAAATGAAGAGAGAGAGACTAGAAGAGAATCAATTTGGAAACTGGGGGACCAGGCGTGGCATCTTTCCTCTACCAGGGTAGACTGCCCACTGATGCCTGAGTCTCATCAGCCTTTTATTGAGTCTCTGAGAAAACAACCATATCCTTAGGCAGGAAATTCAGACAATAAACAGGCAGCAAGAATTTACATGTAAGTAACAAGTAGGGGTTTGCTTTAACTAACAATGTTTCAACTTAATGGGTGCATAGCTCTGTTCTTTCAGAGCAACCAAGGTTAGTGAAAACAATCAGTTTCCAGCAGTATCCTACATGATTATTCCACTAGAGAAGAAAATTCTCACATAGGAGTAGACGTTTTGGTCTGGAAGTCGTTTGCACTCATGAACATTTAGCCAGAATTTGCCATGTGGCTCCGCATAACTGCAAAAGGGTTAAGAAATTCAGTTTCCTTTGTATCCACAAGAAATAGTGAATCAGATATTGTAAACAATATAATTTTTATCTACTCTAATAAAAGCGTAATACTGAAATTGACCATTTCTATGGGATGTCTAAGCCACATCCACCAGCCAATCAGAGTGACTGTATGCAAATTAACTCAGCCAAGATGGAGGCTGGCAGCAAAACCATGGAGGCAGGTGCAGTGCAGGCGGCAGGGTGAGCCAGCATTTGGGGCAGGTGGCGGGTGGTGTGTGTGGGGTGGGCGGGGCGAGATGGGTGGGTGGCAGGCCTCAGGTTGGGCGGGTACAGGCCAGGCTGAGGGACCCCCCAAGTGCACAATATATTGTGCACCGGGCTCCTAGTATTAGAGATAAAAATACGGATATGAAGGCTTTTCTTATATTCACTGCCTCTGGGAGTATCATACTATATTGCAATTACTGTATGTCTTTTTCTTTCTTAATCTCCCCTTAAAAAAAATCTTAGCATGTTAATAATGATTTTTAATGTAAAGTAAATGGCTGAATAGTATTCTAACATATATATTGCTTAACTTTATTTAACCCAATCCTATATTTTGTAGTAAAAGTTATATTTGGAAGAGGTTCTTATTATAAATACTGCTGTGGTCATTGTTCATCTTTATAAATGAGCAATTGCTAAAAATCTTTAATTTAAAATTATTAGTTAGATGCATTTTTCAATCAATTTAATATACAAGTAAAATTGACCCAAGCCTCCATTTTCTATATTATAGCAAGTCCAGTGCTCTTGCCAAACTGTCAGTCACTTCTCTCCCAAAGTAACCCCTCCACTCAATTCACTGCAATTCTCAACTGTTCCACTATCATATTTATACTTTGAACCCATCCTAAAGAAATCAGGAATTCAAGCATGCCATGTGTAATAGAACTTTAAGTTTTGTGATCATGACATGAAAGTTGCATCATTTCACTGCCTGTCACAGACTTCAAATTGCATATCCCTATCACTGGGAGTCTTTTTGGACACCTTGATATTGATCACTAATTACTCACTGAGCTTGTTACTCCTATAGTTTGATCTACTTACTACAATTCTAATCTCCTTTCCCATTTCTTCTCACCTATCCACATCTCCTTCATTCACTTTAAACATTCTTTTCTTTCAAACAACTGCCCCAGAATCATTTATGTATATAAATCATTGCTACCTAGTTACACGTATGGACTGCTCTAAAATTGAGGTGTTGTGTTGTTGTTTCTCCTTAAAAATCATTTGTCTTCCTTACAAGTCAGTTCTGATTTAAAACTATGATTTTGATGGAAGGCAACACTATGTTACAGTGTTGAGAGGTTTAAATGTGTCCCTAAATAAAAATGTTTTTGAAGCAGACCATAGCAATAAAACTATACAATTCATATTGTGTATTATTATTGTTACAAATACATATCCCCCAGACTTCCATATGCTTTTACTCATATTCTTGCCTTTATGTTCTACAAAACTTTTTCAAGATAAAAAGTTTTTTTCTCAAATTTATTGAGATTTTTGTTATAACTTGCATTTTAAGAATTTTTAATATCTCACTCTTTCATAATTATGTCAGCATCACTTAGACTTCCTATGAATGTTAGCATAATCATTGATATTCTATGTTTACTTTAAATATATTTCCCCCATTATTGCTGATTCTTATCCTGTGGTTTTAATGTTTTCTGAAGAGAGTATAGAAGTAGCATACTTTCTGACTCCATGCATGTCAATGCATGCCCTCCTCCCTGTCTTCCATGTGAAAGACAGCCTGACGGGTTATGTCACAGAAGGCACACATGCTCTTTTTCACATAATGCTGGTAAGGAGCCCTTGTCTTATGACATTTAGTGTTGCAGAACAGCCTACCATCAACCTCATTATTTCTCTATCTGCTCAATTGTAGGGTTCTTTCTTTAAGCACCAATATCTATCTGATTAAAAAATTATCTTCATCAATATTACCTATTATTTTTAACTCATTTGATCTCTGCAATAAAATATTTCTTCAAATAGAGAACTTAAAAATGTATCTGCCCATATTTGTTTGTTGATGCTGGTTATTGTGTGGTCGCCTCCCATAACACCCTCCCTACCTCTTTACCTCTATCTGAACTTTATTATTTCAGAGACACTTAAAACACATCCTTGCCTATAGTTTTATATTAACTTTTGTTTTGTCTAGAACACTCCTCTATCTGATAGTCACATGCCCCAAAATAAGTAACTAAATAGGAAACTTTAAAATTTTTACTTAAAGAATATAGTAATACCAGAATTGAGAAACAAAAAAGAGTATAAAGCAATTAGAAAACAAATAAAATTACAGAAAGACCCTCTTTATCAGTAAATACTTTAAGTGAAAATGGATTCCACTCAAGTCAGCGATTGGCAGAATGGATAAAAACACATGATCCAACTATGTGCTGTTCACAAGAGACTTACATTAGAACTGATAATACCATTAAAGTTCTGGCCAGTGTTGCTCACTGGATAGAACATCAGGTGGCATACCAAAGAGTGGTGGTTCAATTCCTGGTCAAGGGTACGTAATTCGGTTGCAGATTCTATCCCTGATGCCAATTGGGGCACGTGCAGGAGGCAAACAATGGATGTGTCTCTCTCACATCAATGTTTTTCTCTCTCTTGCTCTTTTTCTGTCTCACACACATCTTCTTTCCTCACTCTCTGCAAAAATCAATGGGAAAAAATATCTTTAGGTGAGGATAACAGATAATAATAATAATATTCCTACATAATTAAAGCCTAGGTGGCATCACGCCCTTGTGTGATGCCCTCGCGCCATGCCCTTGTGTGACATCGTCACAAGATGGCCACCACAAGTTGGCCACCACAATATGGCCACCACAAGTTGGCCACATGCACAGCAGAGGCAGGACCAGGTGGCCCCTCTGCGTGGTGAGACGTGGGGGTACCATGGCTCAGAGAATCACAGAGGAGGCCAGTCCTGGCATCTCTGCTGCCTCTTGAGGAGGAGGCCAGTCCTGGCGGAGGAGACAGGTCAAGGCAGGAAAGGGAAGTTGTGGGTGATCAGGCTGGTAGGGGAGGGAAGTTGTGGGTGATCATGCTGGTAGGGGAGGGAAGTTGTGGGTGATCCAGCAGGTAGCAGAGAGCAGTTGGGAGCGATCAGGCCTGGCAGGGGAGGCCAGTGTATGCAATCATGCCAGCAGGGCAGGGCAGTTGGGGGCGATCAGGCCAACAGGGAAACAGTTAGGCATTAATCAGGCCAGCAGGGGAGTGGTTAGGGGGTGATTATTCTGGCAGGCATAAGCATTTAGGGGCAATCAGGCAGGCAGGCAAGAGAGCGGTTAAGAGGCAGCGGTCCTGGATTGTAGAGGGATGTCAAACTGATGGTTTATCAGGCCTAAACTGACAGTTAGACATCCCTCGAGGTGTCCCAGATTGGAGAGGGTACAGGCTGGAATGAGAGACACCCCCACCCCTTGCATGAATTTCATGCACCAAGCCTCTAGTAATTTTAATAATGCTAATACAAATATATGGATAGTAAAAGGATGGAAAGAGATATTCCATGCAAATTCTAACCTAGGGCACTAGAAAAAGAATTAATCAAACAAACAAACACATAAATAAATAAATAAATAAATAAATAAATAAATAAATAAATAGAAGCACTTCCCATTTTCATGGATTGGAAGACAATATTAAGGTGGCAACACAACCTAAAATTTTCTACAGATTCAATGCAATCTCTATCAAAATCCTGATGACATTTTTTAAAAAAACAGTAAAAATCATTCTAAAATTCATATGGATTCTTAAAGGAGCCAAATAACCAGAGGGAAAACAAAACAAAAAAATGGAGAAATAATGGTTCTTGATTTCAAAATATATCACAAAGCTAAAATGATCAAAGCATTAATTAACCTAGAGGGTATTATGCTAAGTGAAATAAGCCAGTCAGAGAAAGATAAATTATTTCGCTTCTATGTGGAATCTACAGAACAATATAAACAAATAAAACAGCAACAGAATAATAGATACAGAGGACTGACTGATGGTTATCAGAGGGGGGAGGGTTTCCTGGACTAGGTGTAAAAGATAAAGGGATTAAGAAGTACAAATTGGTATTACACAAGATCATGCAGATATATAAAGTACAGTTTTAATTTCAGAAGCCACAGAGCTGAATCAAACAGGAGGCTGCATTGCCTGACTAGGCAGGCTGTGGCCTCCACTCAAGGCCACAAAGTTTCAATTATAGAAGATAAATAATTGTATTTCTCTGATTGGCTATCTCACCTATTTTGCTCCATAATAATTCAAAATTTCAAAACTTTTCTCAGCCATATCTTTTCTAGATCTAGTTCCATTCAAAAGTTGATTCAAACATACATTTCTATAAAACAATCCTATATAACAAAAACCTAATATGTTAAGTGTCTGGTTGTCAGGTCATCTGTTCAACCAATCAAAGCATAATATGCTAATAATATGCTAAGACCACTCAACCGTTTGCTGTGATGTGCACTGACCACCAAGGGGCAGATGCTCTGACTGCTAGGTTAGCTTGCCACTGGGGTCTAGCCAATCAGGACTAAGTGAAATGGGTTAGACAGACCCTAGAGCCCTCCTGCATCCCTCCCTGGCCCAGATGGTGCACCAGTGGTATCCCTGGGCAAGGCCTGTGCTCTCTCACAATCTGGGACCCCTTGAGGAATATCAGAGAGTGGGTTTCAGCCCTATGTCTCAGGCCAGGCCAAGGGACCCCACTGGTGCACGAATTTGTGCATTGGGCCTCTAGTCATTAATTATTATACTGTCAAATGTGTATTTAAAAAAAATAGACTTTAGAGAAAGAGAGAGAGAGAGAGAGAGAGAGAGAGAGAGGGAGAAACATCAATGTAAGAGAAGCCTTTTACACATGGCTGGAGCAGGGATCAAACCCACAAACTTTTTTGTTGTTGTTGTTTTTTGACAATCCTCATCCCAGAATATTTTTTTCATTATTATTATTGTTATTAGAGAGAGTGGAAGGGAGGGAACAGAGAGAGAAAGAGAGAGAGAAACATATATGTGAGAGAGACACATAGATTGGTGGCTCCCGCATGTATCTCTGGGGTGGGTGTTTGAACCTACAATCCAGGAAACAAACCCAGGACCCTTTAGTGTGCAGGCCAATGCTCCAACCAAGTCAGCCACTCTTCCAGGTCTATTTTTTATTAGCTCCTCGTTTATGTCCTTTAGCAAAGGTCAAGATGAAAAAAATTATTAATTATAGAAATAAAGTAAAACAAGCACAAATTGCCAATTAGCTAATTATTGTTAATCATTAGCAATAATTTTGACATGGAACCATTTCAAATTGGTTTTATTTATTCTTTTATGATTCTGAATGAATCAATAATTGAAAAATTAGGAAATATGCATTTTGATGTTTTCAGTAAATTTCCCCCATGATTACGAGGGTAGAGACTGGACCAAAGATATGCAAACCAAGTATTCCTGGCCACACCAAAAGGTAAGAGAGAAGGAAGGAATCTACTTCCTTGTAGAGTGAGTTTCGAAGAAATATTATTCTGTTGACACCTTGGTTTCATTTCTAATCTCTAGGACTGTGAAACATAAATTTCTGTTGTGTTAAGCCATCCAGTTTGTGGTACTCTATTATGCAGCCGTAGCAAACTAATACAGATGATTTTTATTTGTTTGTTTGTTTTTTTTGTTTGTTTTTTGGGAGTTTTTTTTGCTTAGTTCTGGGAACCACATTTTTTTTTATTATTTTTTAAATCTTTATCATTGAAAGTACCACATAGGCCCACCTTTTTCCCTCATTAACCTCTTCCGGGCAGCACCCATTCCCCACCCATGCCCTCACCACGCCATTGTCTGTGTCCATGGGTTATGCACATATACATACAAGTGTGTTGGTTGGTCTCTCCCCACCCATACCTCACTGTCTTCCCTCTGAAGTTCAACAGTCTGTTTGGTGCTTCTCTTCTCTCTGGATCTATTTTGTTCATCAATTTATGTTGTTCATTAAATTTCACAAATGAGTGAGATCATGTGATATTTATCTTTCTCTGACTGGCTTATTTCCTTTAGCATAATGCTCTCCAGGTCCATTCATGCTGTTGCAGAGGGTAAGAGTTCTTTTTTACATAAGAAGAAGTATTCCATTATGTAGATGTCCCACAGCTTTTTATTCACTCAGTGCTGATGAGCACTGAGGTTGTTTCTAAACCATAGCTATGATAAATTGAACTGCTATGAATATAGGGGTACATAAATTCTCTCTGATTAGTTTGTTGTTGTTTTTGTGTTTTTTTTTTTGGAGGGGGGGGATTTAGAATATATTCCTAGAAGTAGGATCACTGGATTAAATGTGAGTTCTTATTTTAAATTTTTGAGGCAATTCCATACTGTTCTCCACAGTGGCTGCACCAGTCTGCATACCCACCAGCAGTGCACAAGGCTTCCCTTTTCTCCACATCCTTTACTGCAGTTGCCACTTGTTGATTTTTTGATGAGAGCTGTTCTGACACATGTGAGATGGTACCTTCTTGTCATTTTGATTTGCATCTCTGGGATGAGTGACTTTGAACATTTTTTCATAAGTCTCTTGGTGATGGGAGGAGAAAATAGCAGCTGAATACACAGATGGGGTTTCTTTGGCATCTATCCTTAGCTTTCGTCTGTTCTGAATCTTTATATTTTTACTAGAGGCCTGGTGCATGAAATTCATTCACGTGAAGGGGTCCCCTCATCCCAGCCTTCACCCTCTCCAATCTGGGATGCCTCGGGGGCATCCCTCTCACAATCTGAGACCGCTGGATCCTAACTGCTGACCTGCCTGCCTGCCAGATCACCCCTAAATGCCTCTGCCTACTGACCTGATCACCCCTAACTACCCCCCTGCCATCCTGGTTGCCCTTAAATGCCACCCTGCCAGCCTGGTTGCCCCTCACTGCTCTCCTGCCAGCCTGGTCACCCCAAATGTCCCCCCCCCAGCCAGCTTGATCACTCCTGACTGCCCTCCTGTCAGCCTGGTTGCCCCATGCAGCCTGCTATTAGGTTGTTGCATGAGGATGTCCAGACCAATTTGGATATTCCTCTGTCATTAGTATAGTTGTGTCAGCACATACTGTGGCTACAATTACCATCAACAATGGGAAAAGTCTTTATATGGCATTTAAGGCTATTAATGTTGTAGGCTTGGTTTTTAAGATTCATTGCTTTACAGGCATTCACTCGTCTTCTGCACAGAGACAAAGATCAGAAACTAGCTCTGAAAGCTATTCTCCTTAAGAAAGTCACTAAATTTTGTAAGTCTCCATTTCCAGATTTGTAAAATGAAGTAATAAAAGTATCCAACGTTGCTATTCTGTGACTATTTTATCAGTTTTCTTATTTATTTATTTCTTTTCTAAAGTATAAGTATGATTTTTCAATTCTGGGAATTGGATTATTGAAAAAAATCAACCCTCTATATAAAGGCAGGTAAAATTTATTATGTGCACTGCTATGCATTTTTCTATTTCTTAAATGCTGTCTCATTTTGCCCATATAAAAGTCAAGGTAAAAAATTACTCATTTGAGAAATAAAGGACCAAAATCTAAGACAAATTGCCAATTACCTGATTATTGTTAATCACCAGCAAGCATTTTGCATGAAGCCATTTAAAATAGGTTCTATTTAACTTAATGGTTCCCGGTGACTATCAATAACTGAAAAATTAATATATAGCTATTGTGATTTATTTAAAAAATTTTTATCTAGAAAGGAGTCAATAATTGTGATCAGATATAATGGTAGTTCCTGATTAAGATTTATCTTAATAAAGTTTAAAAACTTCATATTCTCACTTGATATATTTAAACAGATTTTATGCTGTCAATGATGATATTCTGTTTCTTTTGCCCTAGTGTTTGCACACAGTATTTATTTTTAGATTGGTAATTCTTTAATTTTAGATGCCCATGCACAAAATTAAGAAATTTATGTGCTGAATGATTTCTAGTTGAAGAGTGTTTAAGTATATATAGAGAAAAATGCAGTAATAGAAATTATAAAGTTTACTGGCTCCACCTAGTGGCAATGCAAAGCAAGTTTAAAATAAAATCACCGAAATGACATTAAAAGGCTTCATAGGAAGATTTTCAAAAATTTACTTATATGACAATCTATATAGGTAGATATTCAATGCTGAAAATCCACTATTTTAAAAACTGATGTAAATTAATTCTGTATATCTATAACAATTCTTTCTGTGGACATGTTTTTTTCTTATTTTAAAAGAAAAATCTGAACAATAAAGAACAAATGGAAATAGAATCCCTTACTAACTGTAACGTTTTTTGTTGTTTTTTTTCCTACTGATTAAACATATATTTTCCTCCAAATATCAATTAAGTGGCATTCATTTAGCTGCTGTACCTGAATAATAACCATAGGATATTTATAAATGATCAAAATAAAACATCTAAATCTATAAGATGATATGATAGTTCTTATATAAAATTTTTTCTTTTATGAGCTAATAAAGTATATGAAATGTTTTTAAAAACTAATCATTTTATTAGCAAAATCCCTATATTTTAAACATAACATTCAAGCAGAAGAAATGTTTATAAAAATCAAAAATATAAACTAAATTGTTTCTTTTCATTGTTTACTTAGTTATGATATCCCACCCTAATCACTCTTATCAGCATAAAACGTGACAAATATCGATATATAAGTAAATTCCTTTTCCAGTAAAAATATCATTAGAGCATGTCATAGAAAATTCCTTTTCTTCCTCTGCTTCAATACCACCTTCAATGTTCTTACAAAAGCTATTTATGTCTTACAACTAAATTCATTTTTATTGTCTCTCTAATGTCTGCAGTAATTCAAACTGCATATATGTTTTTATCAGAGAAAAATCTTTCTGGTTTAGTTATGACAAACTGCGTTTTATATGATGTGTGAAAATACCTGATCTGTGTACAAAACACATTGCTAGGCTAGAGAACGCTTCCACATAATACTGAGTATCATTAACTAAACTTCAGATATTTTAAGAGAAGAAAAATTACAACTGAGTATTCCTTTTTCAGATAGAAATAATATGCTACATTAGGCAAAATAAATAAAATCTTCAGTGTGTCAACTTTCAATCTTGCTTGTTTAATTAATTTTACATATAGAAGCAAATGACTTAAAAACCATTTTGTGGTAGCAAATTACTTTACCGTCTTTACCTGTGCAGCTTGCTTTAGATAAGCCAATCATGTCCTTTTATAGCTGTCACAACAGTGAGGACTTAATTTTGCTATTATTGAACACTAGAAGACAAATAATGAGTAAAAATAGCATTATCCTTATATTCTTATCATAATTATACATTAAATTACTTTGAATCATAAAAGATGAAAGCATAGTAATACATTATTTAGACTAATAAAATATAAATCCAATACACTTAATATATCATAGATTGCTTACATTTCAATATAAATGTACAAATGATGTTCATTTTAAATCATATTGTACAGTCCTATTACTTGATGATATGGAAAATTACAAACCTAAACACCATAACTATAAAGTAGACATACGGTGTAAAGTTCATGCCATAAAGTACTTCTCATTTTTCTCTCAGAAGAGAGACAGAGAGAGAGAAACAGGGAGAGAACCTATGAAAAACATCTAGACTTTCAATAATAATTACCTCTTAGAGAATATGATTATGTGAAAATTAAACATTTCTGAATCATGTAAAACTTTATAAAGTAGTCTTCACACTTCTTCAGAAAATTATGTCTACTATAAAAGGTATTTCTGATGAAATATGTGCCGCCAAACACAGATTAACCTATGTATGAATATAATGTATAAGTACTACCTTGAAAAATGTTTTTCAGATTAATATTAGTTTATAAAAGGTAGAATCTGTTTTTTGATTCCAAGTTCTTAATACATATTATAGGCATATTCTGGCCTCAAAGATTTTATATACCTGTTCCTATGCCTTAATATATATCCTTCCCTCAAAAGCTCATGTGTTTTCCACTCCCATAATCTATAGATATTTATTCAAATGTGTCTTTCTAGTTAGGTCTCTTCTAACATCTGTACTTAAAATTATACTTATTTAAAACTAAACTTGAAAGAAAATCAAAACCATTCTCTACTCCATGATGCCCCCAATACTCCTCACCATTTCCCTTCTTTTTCTTTATAGTATTAATTATCATCTTAAACACTGTAGACATTTTTTTGCACACAGTAAGCCCTCAATGTCATTAACAGGTTCTTGAAAGCTGTGACTTTTAAGCAACACAACGTATTTTTAAAAACAATGTTACTCATAGACTGATTGATACAAACAAAAGTTAAGCTCCTATGTGTATTTCTGGTCACAAATCATTACCAAACTTCAAAGTAAAGACCCAAATACTTCTAATGTTACAGATTGAAATAAACGTGGGCTGCACATGCATTTAAGAAAGACTAATAAAAACAAGCCGGAAAAGTCTTTTTCAACTTGCTTATTCCAGTTTGGGGTCCCAGGTAGCCAGAGCCTCTCCCAGCAACTCAGAGAGCATGGTGGGAACCACCGTGGGCAGGGCACCTCTTCCAGAGCAGTGTGCATGCACACACCACACTGGGGCGAAGCAGACACAACGCGTTACCTAATGTGGACATCTTTGGGATCTGGAAGGAAACCAGAGTACCCAGAGAAAACCCACATAGATATTGAAGCAATGTGATAACACTGCACGGACAGTGGCCCCACCTGCCAATCAATATTTTTTTCTCATCAACAACAAATGAAATGATGTTATTTGAGGACCAGCTGTATGTTTAATATAAGGCTTGTCCACCTCCCTGAAATGTAAGCACCATGAAGGGAAGAGATTATTTTCTTTATAACTGGATTTCTAGAGTATGAAACACTGCTTGGGAGAGAAAAGATGATATATATATATATTAAATTCATGGAATCTTCAATGAATAAATAATTCACCAATTACATGTTGTAAACAAGCTCATGACCCAGGAGTTAGACAGAGGTGCACATTTGAACTGGACATATGGACACCTCCCATATTGATTACAGTTCACTGTGATTCATACATGCAGGTGGCTATCATGACACATCCTTTAGGGATTCTCAGGAGCAGTTTCCTTGCTTCCTTTCCTTTCTTGTTCTGTTAGGTATAGACATTTCTCAAAGTCCATGCCTTGAAAATTTTCTTTATATTTCTCTTTGAAATCTCATTAATTTCTACAACTTCCACAATACCTCCAAGTAAACTAATTCCACATGTAATCAACAGATTTAAGGTTTTAGTAATACACACAAACACATGCATACATGCACATATACATACAGAAACAAACACACACACTACACTGCAATATATTTTCCAACATTTTGAAATCAAGCTATGAATCACAAACTATAAAATTCACTTTTTAAAAAGTACATGAGTTAGTGGAGTTCAGTAGTTTTAGAACTTTTAATATATTGATAATATTTGTAAAATCAATGTCATTATCTAATTCAGAACATTTTAATCACATCAGAAGGAAACACTTTAACAATTAACATTAACTTCCAACCTTGGCAATTATTAATCTACTTCCTGTCTCTTTGGATTTACCTATTGTAGACATTTCATATGAATGGGGATGATACATTGTGTGGGCATTTCTGTCTGGCTTTTTCCCCTTAGCATAGTTTCAAGATTCACCCTTGGCATAGAATGTGTCATTCCTTGTAGCTGAATGTCATTCTATGGATACAACATATTTGGTTTACATACTCATCTGTTAATGACATTTGGGTTGTCTCCAGTTTTCAGTTATAGGACTAATGCTGCTTTAAATATCCATTTAAAATTGATGAGAACATGTTTTAAATTATCTTGACTATGTACCTATGAGTGGAATTGCAGGATTATATGTACCTGTGTTTAATATTTTGAGAAACTGACACACTGTTTTTTCAAAGGAACTGTACCATTCTACACTTATATTATAGCTTATAGCTATTTTAAGAGTAGCAGGCACCCTGTTTAAGTGAGTATGAAGTGGTATTTTAGTTTGATTTATATTTCCCTAATGAATAATGATTTGGGGTAACTTTTCTGTGTTTGTTAGTCATTTGTATATCTTTCTTAACAATGTCTAGTCAAAATCTTTGCCCAGTTTTAAAATTCTATAGTTTGTCTTTTTAATGTTGAGTCAAAATATGATTCCTGTATTCTGAATATTTAGACTCTTATCATATATTATAATTTCAAATATCATCTCTGATTACCTGGATTCTTTTTTTGCTTTTTTGGCAGTGTCTTTGGAAGCATAGAAAATGTTTTAATTTTGAAGTACAACTTATTTTGTCTTTTGTTTCTTGTGCTTTGGAGTCATTCTGATAAACCATTTCTTAATCTAAGGACATATAGATTTATAATTAATTTTCTTCTAAGAGATTTATAGGATTAGCCATTTAAATATTTAATCTCTTTTGAGTTAATCATGTGAAATATATCTACATCTATAAAAGAATAGTATGCAAATTGGTGTCAATCCACTACGCCCACCAGCCAATCAGAGTGATATGCAAATTAACCCAACAAAGATGGTGGTTGAATTGCACATGCAGGTGCTGAGTGAAGACTGAAGACTGAAGACAGCATAGAAGGAAGCCGAGTGTTGCAGAAGGGAGCAAAGTGGAAGAGAAGAGAACAGAGCCGAGGCAGCAGAGATGGTAAAGGAAGGAAGTGAGGCAGCGGAGAAGGGAGGGAGCAAAGTGGCAAGCTTCGCTCCCTTCTCTGCTTTGCTCCAGCTCAGAAAGCCTTATTCTTGCAGAAATTTTCCTGCAATGGGCTTCGTGTGTGTGTGTGTGTGTGTGTGTGTGTGTGTGTGTGTGTGTGGCATAAAATACCATAATGCTTTGCTTTTGGATAGTTTAGAAGAAGCATTATAATATTTTTAAATATTATAATATTTCAACATTGGAGCATTTCATTTAGGTCCCCAAGATAGCAACTTTAACTAAAAAGTGTTGGCATACAATTTAGGTGAGTCAAAGAATTTTAAACATAAAGACTTGGATATATAAGGTCAAATGTTAGAATTATCACTTTTTCTATAATAATAAGGGCTATATCTTTCTATGGAATTAGAGGACAACAAAAACAAAATTTAATTAAGGAATGCCAGCCACTGTTGAATCTAACCCATGCCACAGGTGGTTGTAAAAGAATAGAAGACACCATGTTTAAGTACTTACCATATGCTACACAGTTTGTATGTTACTTTAAACTGAAAAACTCCTATTAGCTAAATTTGTTCATTCAATTTTATAACTTCTATTCATTTATTTTAAAAATCTTTATTGTTGAAAATATTTCATGTGTCCCCTTTTAAATAATTCATCTAAACTAATAAAAGCGTAATATTGAAACTGACCATTTCTTAGGGACGCCTAAGCCAAACCCACCAGCCAATCAGAGCGACTGTATGCAAATTAACCCAGCCAAGATGGAGGCTGGCAGGGTGGTTCTACACTGGGAGCCTCCGTGGCTAGCACAGCTGTGCTGGGTGTGTCAGCTCAGTGGGGGGTGGGGGTCCGGCCCAGGGTCTCCTCGGAGCATCCAGGAGTGCCCTTTCGGGGTTTGCTGCATAGCTCTGTCCCCTGGGGGCCTCCACCAGGCATGCAGGAGCAGCCATCCCAAGTCCACTGCATGGCTCCACCCCCCAGGGACCTCCTCGGGGCTTCCAGGAGCTCCCGTCCCGGGTCCGCTGCCTGGCTCTGCCCGGGGAGCTTCTGCGGGATGTGCAGGAGCACCTGTCCTAGGTCCGCTGCCTTTGTCCATTCCCCGAGGGCCTCCGCAGGGTGTGCGGGAGCGTCTGCTGCACAGTGCAGAGCATCCGAAGCCAGTCCGCTGCCTGGCTCCACCCCAGGTGTGTTTGCTCAGCAGCAGGGCCCCACCAAGGGATCCTGCACCAGCGTCCACCCCGTCTCGCCACCCAGCTCTGCGCCAGGTGTGTCCCCTCAGTGGTGGGGGTCCACCAGGTATGCGCGATCGTGGGCCTTCCAGTGGGAAACGTCCAGGACTGCACTCACCAGCCCTCCCACCCCCAGTGCACAAACCCTGAAGGGGCTGTGGGCAGCCTGAAAATGGCCCTCAGCCCCTCACCCAGGCTGGCCAGGCACGCCAGCAAGTGGACATCCCCCCCCTGAAGTGTCCTAGACTGCAAGAAGGCACAGGCTTGGCTGAGGGACCACCCCCCACCCCGAGTGTACAAATTTTTGTGCACCAGGCCCTAGTATTTAAATATTTACGAATGTGTGCACCATCTGATTTGTTCATATGATCTTGCAAACCCTCTTAGTAAGTAGGAAGTCTCATCAGAGTTGCTTTGTGGAGGTATTAATATGAAGGACTGTAGGCAGGAAATAAGGCTGCCTATAATTTGTCTCTTCTGCTCTCAACCCATTTTGCCTTTCCTAAAAATGATGCTATAGACATCTTAAGCATGACAAGCAGGTAAAGTTAATGTTATATCATTTTTCATTGCATATAATTAACTCTCTCTAAAATATATATATTTGTATTGCTTTCAGAGAGAAAGAGAGAGAGAGAGAGAAACATCAATGATGAGAGAGAATCATTGATCAGCTGCCTCCTGCACACCCCCTACTGGGGATCAAGCCCATAACCCTGGGCTCATGGTTTGACTAGAAATTGAATATTGATTTGCTGGTTCATAGGTCAGCCCTCAACCACTGAGCCCCAGGGGCTGAGCTATAATTAACTATTTAATTTGGAATCATGACAAATGAAAGAAGTTAGTTATTTTTTTCCTTTTTTTACCTTTACTGTGAACTAAATTTATTAAATATGTAAATCTAGAACCATAAATAAATTCCAAAAAAAAGAGAACATTGATGAAAGGAGAAACCTAATAGATGAGACAAGCAAAGGTGAGTTATTTAATTTTTCTAAAATCACTTGACTTATAATAATCCAAGGTAGAGATATTATTGTCTTTATTCATTAAAACAATCACATGTTCAATTATGTTTTTTGAATTAGTTTTTTATGGTTAATTGTGACTTACAGCACTAGTTTAAAAAGTTCATGACAGGAAATTTGTTCTTATATATTCAGCATTAAAATAACTGGTGGAATTTAGGATCATATTATATCTCAGAATATTTCATATATTAAGTTGTTCATGCTTAATTCCAGTGTACTATTAAAAGAAAAAAAAACATTTTAAGTTTTTAACACTGATGGGTATGGTGAATTCCTTGGCCTTGGTACCCATTTTGATAATTTTTCCCTTTGTCTTTTTTTAACTTTATTTTTATTGTTGATAGTATTACAGATGTCTCCTTTCCTCCCCTCCTTTGCCCACCTCCACCCAGACCCCTTGCTTCCCTCTCGCTCTCACTCAGCTGTTGCCGGTGTCCATGGGTTATACATGTATGTTCTCTGGCTAATCTTTTCACCTTCTGTTATCCAGTTTCTCCCTCCACCCTCCCTTCTCACAGCTATGAGTCTGTTCCATGTATTCATGCTTCTGTTTCAATTCAGTCTGTCAGTTTATTTTGTTCATTAGATGCAGCATATAAGTGAGATCATATGATATTTGTCTTTCTCTGACTGGCTTACTTCACTTGGTACAATAATTTCCTGGTCTATCCAGTCTGTCTCAAAGACTGAATTTTTTCTTTTTTATAGCTGCATAGTATTCCATTGTGTAAATGTACCACAGCTTTTTCACCCACTCATCTACTGATGCGCAATTGAGATCTTTCCAGATCTTGGCTATTGTAAATAATGCTACTATGAGCATAAGGGTGTATATATTCTTTCGAATTGGTGTTCACGATTCTTAGGATATATTCCCAGAAGTGGGATCACTGGGTCAAAAGGCAGTTTCATTTTTAAAATTTTGAGGAAAATCCATACTGTTTTCTACAGTGGCTGCAAGAGTCTGCATTCCCACCAGCAGAGCACTAGGATTCCCTTTTCTCCACATCTTCAGCAGCACTTATTTATCAATTTATTTATGGTAGAGTTTCTGGCTGGTGTGAAGTTATATCTCATATGGTTTTAATTCACATCTTCTGATAATTAGTGAGGTTAAGCATTTTTTCACGTCCATCTACATTCTCTTTGAAGAAGTGTCTACTCTATTCAGGTCCTTTGCCTATTTTTAAAATGAATTATTTGTCTTTCTGGTGTTGAATTATGTAAGTTTCTTCTATATTTTGCAAATTAACCACTTATCAGATGTGTCATTGGCAAATATGTTCTCTCATACAGTTTGTTCCCTTTTCATTTTGTTGAGGTTTCTTGTGCTGGTCAGAAATTTTAAGTTTAATATAATCCCATTTGTTTATGTTTTCCTTTATTTCCTTTGCCCAAGGAGACATGTCAGCAAAAATATTGTTATAAGATGCCCTGTCTGGTGTTGCTAAGTGGTTAGAGCATTGGCGCTCACACTGAAGGGCCTCAGGTTTCATTTCAGATCAAAGGCATGTACTTGGATTGTGGAGAAGTGCAGGCAGGAGGCAATCAGTTCATGTGTCTCTCTCACATCTCTCTTTCTCACACATTGACCTCTCTTCTCTCTCTCTCTCTCTCTCTCTCTCTCTCTCTCTCTCTCTCTCTCTCTCTCTCTCTCTCTCTCTCTCTCCCCCCTAATCTCTCTTCCACTCTCTCTGAAAAGCAATTGAAAAAATATCCTCAGATGAGGATTAACCAAAAAATATTTATATATAGCTACTCAAGATCACAAGATGTCTAATACTTTACTACCTATGTTTTCTTTTAGGATTTTTATGGTTTTGCATCTTACATTTAAGTCTTTTCATTTTGAGATTATTCTTGTGTATGGTGTAAGTTGATGGTCTATAATTGCAAATATTATTTCACAAATCATTTAAGAGTTTTCTTTAAACTAAACTACTAAAGTTGCAAGGTTTCTGTTTTGTTACCATCAATTCTTGACTCTGGGTTCTCTGAGAAGCTGCCTAAAGATGGAGACTAACATGTAAGATGTTTATGAAGGAGGATACTTGGGCTTCCCCTCCCTCTGAGAGCAGTAAGGGAAAGAATTAAGACTGGGCAGAGGTAGTCTGATGAGGTAAAAATTGACTCTGTTCTCAGCTGAGTGGCATCTTAAAACTGTCTTCAGTGGGACAGGGCGGCCAGCCTCTTACATCTCTTACAACCTCTATAAAAGTCACTTGTTACAGACATCTCCAGGAAGCAGATGTCAACAAAACAAAAAATCACCTTCAATTTTGTAACAGCTGAGTGGTCTCAAGGTCAACACTTTTTTGGAGGTACATGAGAAATGACAAATTTGAGAAAAGAAGCAAGAGCATGAGGGTTTTCTAAAACTACATACAATTCATTAAAATACCTTTTACAATAATAGCATACCAAAATATATTCTATAATTTATCATTTTACATGAATAATAATTTCAGTACCACTTTTAGCTAAAGAAAAAGCATTTAGAAAAATAAATAGGTACCAAATGTTACCTCATTCCACCTGGTGTAATCATTAGGATATAGTGAGAAATTAAAATAGTCTTTATACCTATACTAGGGGCCC
>PVJC01034279.1:0-18913 GCA_004026665.1 Murina feae | reverse complement strand
TGCCCACCGCACAATGGCGCGACGGGGGAGGGAGTGCCGGTTTCAGGCAAAACCAGAGGATTTATAGGGCCGGAAGTAGTGGGTGGGGTAACGCGTGTGGCCCCTGTTGATTGGTCAAGGGAAGGTCTTTAGCCGGGCATTTCCTCTGCATCCCTATTGGCAGATCTTCACACTTGCACCGCCCTTCCGCCCTTACATTAGAAACATTAATCTTGTTGCTCAAACAATTGAGTCCCACCATTGCCTGCACTGCCCATGCCTCCATGCCTGTAATCCTTACTTCCCTATGTCAAACTAAGTCCCCAAAATATAGAAAGCAAGAAAAATAAATCAGTAAGCAAATTACATTACAGACAAAAAACCCACTCACTAGCTAAAAGTGTCAGATGGTTGACAACCTGAGAGGGAAAGCAGGAAGAGACCCCAAGGTTAAGAATTCTCTGCAACTGCCGGGACATTCCCTCAATCTCTGCCACGTGTTCAGCCTCACCACAAATAGCTGGGCTCCCCCAAAGTGGGACATGCCCCATCTTTAAACAACTTAAACCAAACAATAAAGATACACAAAAATTAACAGAAACACTATTATAGGCATGCACAAACCACAGACACCACAGAGTGCCCTGCATTAAAAAAACCCACACAGCCCTGGTTTGGCTCCGTAAGTAAAGGAGAACAACACATGATCACTGTAAAAGGAAAATAAAATTATTTGGTGAATTTCTACACCCATTAGTGAATGATAAAATAATTAACAAAGAAGAAGAAAAGAGGAATTCATTAACATAATAAAGAAGCCTACAGAGACTTAAAAGGAAAGCATTAAAAACATATCCTTAAAAATCAGAAAGATAAAAGTGTCCCACCATTGGAGATAGCTTCTATTCAACTGTATGTGTACTATGTTGCAGAAAGTACACTTAGAAAAAATATCAGAAAATTTAGACATGGTAGGAGAGTAAATGACATTATTACTATGTGCAAATGGTATGTTTTCACCAAATAAAATGCAAAGAATCTCCAAATTAATTGTTAGAATAAATGGGAGAATTTAGCAAGCAAGAAGAATATGGTATCAACATATCAATTCCAATTGAATTTTACATTCTAGTAACAGATTTAGAAAAAGAATTTATAAGAGATACCAGTTTTACCAAGGAAGAAAAATATGAAGTATTTAAGAATATAGCGGATAAAAAATAGTCAAGCTCTCACACAAAAAAAATGTTGAACTATAAAGAAAACCTAAATATATGGAGAAATCTATTAAGTTTGTGGTAAAGAATTTTGTTTGACAATACATAAGGCTTTTTACTATAAAGTAATACAGACATGGGAGAGCAAATTTGACTAGTGTGAGCAAACCAAGAGAGAGCAAGGCAAAAGCTGCAATGTCATTTAAAACCTAACCTCAGCCATTGCATGGCCATTTCTGCAATATCATGCTGGTTCCATGGGTTAGCCCTATCTAACATGGCATGGACTTATGCAAACATAAGAGTGTGAGCACCAGGAAGCAGGGATCGTTGGTGCTATCTTCATAGCTTGGTACCAGAGTTGGAACCTGGTACTTTATCACTCATGGTGAGAAGGAAAAAAAGGGCTAATTCAAAGGTAGCCCTGATGTTCTGGGGGAAATGACCTTCAGCTGAGGCACTGCCTCCATCACCAAAACTGGATTAGCAAAACAAAGCAGAATCGCTGCCCTGAGGGAAGGGTGGATTGTTAGCTGACACGGTAACCTTGGAACACCCTGGGAAAGGGAGGTTGGGAGTTTCAGTTCCTCTAGGGCCTGGAGGGAGGGAACACATTTGTAATAAGACTAACTGGGGAAGCATATATGAGGAAGGGCTCCCGAGTGTTACTTTGCTCTGATTTGGAACATTTCCCAGAGACCTCACGTGATTAAAACCATGTTTTCTCCACTCCTTCAAAGAGCGTCGCTTAGTTTTTTTGGTCTTTCTGCAACAATGGGTCAGAAATTCTGTGTAAGGATTTTAGTTCCTCTCTCTCTCTCTCTCTCTCTCTCTCTCTCTCTCATCTTCAGAATCTATGTAATAAATACCATATGTACATGGGAAGAGGAATATCACTAAGTTTCAACCAGTAGTCCTTAAACTTCAAATAAACTAGAATGTGTACGAGAGCAGGGGACAAAGTGTTTATCTCCTACTTTCTAAATAGTCTGATTCCTGGGGCCCTACCTACTCAGAATGTTCAGTTATGAGCTGAATTATTATCAGTCTCCTGTTTAAAATATTTCAGTGGTTTCATTATTAGCTAGTCACCTAATTACCTATTGCTGCACAATAAGATCTTTTAAAGGCAGGGCCTTAAAATAACAGTTTCTTATTTCTCCTGGTTCTGTGAGTTGACTGGGTTCACGTGTGCGGTTTTTCCTTGGGGTTTCCCATGAAGATAGTGGCTGGAGCTTTAGTCACATGAAGGATCAAATGAACTGGACCTCAGAGGTGGTAGTTGAAGCTAACTATTGGCTGAGGGCTCAGTTGGGCTGTTAAATAGAGTGTCAGTCAGCACAGCACCTTTCCATGTGGCTTGGATTTCTCATCACCCAGAGGTGTCAGGATAGTAAGACTTCTTTCATTGTTGGTCAGGGTTCCCGGAGGGCAAAGCAGAAGGAGCCATTCCTCTTACATTAGAAGAGGTTGAGAAATGGCATAATGCAGTTTCTACCATATTCCATTGGTCAAGCTTTAGTTTGTATTCATGAGGAACATGAAGCACACAATCATGTTTATTTATTCACAATGACAGTTAATTACAGCAGTTGCCTTTAATTGCATAATGCCTTAGAAGACTTGGATTTTAATTTTACTGCCTCCATTTAATGTGTTATTTTTGAGTAAGTGGCTTTATCTTTCCCTCCTTGCATCTGTGTTTCTCAAATTTTCAGTGAGGATTTTGGACAGAGAGTCTCTGAGGTCCCTTCTATAATCCCCCTATAGTTGGCTGGAATGCTGGAATATCGTGAAGGTGGACCAAGAGACCTCTGGAAAATAGTTACTGCTCCCATATTAAGTCTCAGATCATCTCTGAGGCCATCATTTTTCTCCTATTGCACTGGAGGGGTCATTTGTGAGCAAGCTTTGAGAAAAGTACACAGTCAGGAAACCTGTCTGGAGACGGAGCCATTACAGAGAATCTTCACTCTATTATTTAGTTGGTTGCAACATGGCTATTAGAAACAGCTGATTTCCAAAATGAGAACACACTAGACTAGGAAGTCCTTGCATATTTGCATAAGAAGATTATACTTAAAGAATCAGCACATAGTATTTCCAAAGAAATATCTTTATTTCAATAATAATTCAGTAATAATTTGTTAAATTCTGTGATCTTGGTTCCTATAGTGCTTGAGAAGAGCATGTTGCCTAAAATACTTCATATGGCTACTGGCATGTGTATGAAAAATGACCAGGGAAGAATTCAATTTCTAAAAGCGCTAATTCTTTCAGAAAATCTTTCAAAAATTAGTAAAGCTTGGTAAGTGCTGTTTCTAACTACTCCTTGTTCTAAGGGTTAATTTTAGCCTAATAGAGAGACAGGCTGTACACATCAATACGCTGAAAGTTTAGCTAAAGCAAATAACAGAGTAGGGTCCACAGGTTGATGCATAAATAGGTTCAATGAAAGAGAATGTTCTGAGGGTAAATGTCTAGATATAAGGTTATTAAAAGGAAAGAAAAAGAAAAAAGAAGGATTAGAAGCAGAGAGAAAACATCAGATAACCTGAAATTCTTCAGAGACTTGCTCTTGTGGGTTAGCTGGAGTAAGAACTGAGAGGAAACGAAGTTTTGCTCCTTAACCTCACATTTGATGGTCTGAAGGGGAAGAGGAGAGAGAAAAGGAATTGTATAGAAAATACTATTCAAGACATATTACATAATATCCAAGGCTTCCCTTTCCTTATACTTCCTTTTCTCTTTATGTTTCATAGATTAACCTTTGCTGCTTAGGGGAGAATGGAGACAGGAATAAAATTCTATTTTAACTGAAGGGATGGCCAAGAGTTAGGACAGAAAACAAAATGCAGACACCAACCTGAGGATTAGGTAGAAATGGAATTCTAGGTAAAAAGGGTAAAATAACCAGATACACCAAACAAAGTTTGAGACAGAAAAGGAATGGCATGTCTCAAAGCTGAGATCAACCCAAAACAACTGAGGAGAGTCAAGGAGCAGATCCCTCTGGAGTGGGAAGGTATGCTAATCAGCACACCTAAAGAGCACAGAGAACACGCATCAAGAGGACAGTCTTGCCCTGACGATTTGGCTCAGTGGATAGAGTGTCGGCCTGAGGACTCAAGGGTCCCAGGTTCGATTCCAGTCAAGAGCATGTACCTTGGTTGCAGGCACATCCCCAGTGGGGAGTGTGCAGGAGGCAGCTGATCAATGTTTCTCTCTCATTGATGTTTCTAACTCTCTATCTCTCTCCCTTCCTTTCTGTAAAAAAATCAATAAAAAATATTTTTAAAAAAAGAGGACAGCCTTTCAAAATCAGAAGGGTAAGTATGGGGGTGGGGTGGGAGAAAACAGAAGTGCATCACAGGCAGCTTTCTTCACGCAAAGGCATGGGCTGAGGATAAAAATCAAGGTCTGGGAGCTGCAATGGTTTCAGGCCTCAGCAGTATGTATGGAAACGGGGTGATCTGAGACAATACAAGGAAATACCAGCAGTCTTGGGGAAAGGTGCTGCCAGTCATAAAGGGCAGATTTAAAAACTGGGCCATCGACCTCCTAGCAACTCAGGTGCAAACCATGAAACAAAGGCTGAAGCTCCGGCAAGCCGAAGAGGCTGATGGTGTGGGAGAATGATTTGTCTCAAGGGCAACCTGAGGATCTAGTCCAAGTTCAGCAGTTTCTAGACTGGATGCCTGAGGAGTAAACTCAGATTCTGTAACATAGTGCATAGGGCTGCTAAACCACTGGCCACGTTGGTTTGGATGGGCTGTGTGGGCGACATGCACGGGACCAGCGTGGAGGAAAATGGGACCTGGAGCCCACCATGTGTTCTCCAGCTTCCTGGAGAAAAGTCAGATAAGTCCAGCAACAACTTCTCCGCACCTGTTTCCTCAGTGATAAATGGAGATACTGTCTGAAGGTCCTTCTGAGAGTCAAGGAGAACACGGACTTACTGGCACAGCACGAGGGCAATGAGGCTGGCACAGCCCTGCAGGTGCAATTATCCCAAAGTTCACACTCCAGTTCACTCTCCAACGCTGTGTCTGATACTGTCCATGTGATCTCAACCTTGGTTTTGTTTTTTTCCTCTATAAAATGGTGATGATAACATCTACCCTGCAGGCTCCTTCTTAGGATGAACAAATATTTGCTACTTATAACAGCTTCTGAATCATGATCCATCTTCTAACGTCCCACACGCCTGCTGCCCATAAGTGTCAGGTACCGGTGCAGTCTCATCAAGGCCCACAGCCATCTGACCACGTTCCACATTCTAGTCCAGTCTTCTCCAGAGAAACTCACCCCGCTGGACAGTAATTTCTTTATTCCTTGTCTAAGTCCCTTTTAAGGAATAAAGATAAAAATAGACTGTTGAATGAGATTTTATAAGACTAGCACATTAGAAAGATCTTTATGCAGATGTCACTCTCTACGCACAAACAGGGTGAGGAGGGCAGGATGGACCTGCCCATGTTGTGTTATGTCCTGTGGGAGGATTTCCACAGCAGGGCCACGGCCCCTTTGGTTTGGGATCCCTAGTGCTTGGGCCCCAGTGCTCCAGTGCATTTTCCCTGAACCAGCTCTTTCTGTCTTTGGCTAGACAATCATCCGTCTCCCTCCTGAAGAGCAGATGTGAATCCGAGCCACAGGGCTGGGGCAGGTTTGGAGTGATGCTGATGACACTGTTTTCGGAATCACTTCTCCTCTTTTACGGCTTAGGCCTTGTGATGCAGTTGGACTTGCTTACCCATTCCTCTCGTCATGCTAAGTTCCCATACAAAACACTCCTCAGCGTCCTACAAATAAATACAGCTGTGACTGGCTGGAGCACTGCTGGGTAGTTGCTGAAATGTATCTGAACCCAAGATCTAGGCATAGCTGAGGCTCAGTCTGACACTTGCTTGGAGGGTAACGCTGAACCCAGGAATCCAGGATAAGCTGTATGGGCCCACCTTGGCAGCAGAGCAAAGTAAATAAAGCTACAGTGTGACAGAGCTGCTGGAGATGGGGGAACCAGTTAGCAGATGCTTTTAGTGGTGGCCAAAGTATAGGTTTTGTTTATAACTGTAATGTGACATTTAATTCAAAAAATTATAAATTTAAGAAAATATTATTAATTAAGTTCATTAACAAAAAAATGATATAGGAACAAAACTACTACCACAATATTAGTGACATTTGATCCTGGCACCTGGTTTCATCATTTTATTATTTTCCCATTGGTTCCTGAGCATGTGGATGAAAGGAGAGATAGGTGGGGAGGGATGTTAGCAGCACAGATTTCCATGTCGGAAACCAAGTCTCAGCGATGACACATGGCCCGTCCATGTGCACATGTCTGGTGAGATACGAAGCCGGTTAGAGTGTAGATAACAGTAATACATGCCTGGGAGGGCAGCTTCAATTATGGGAAGCCGAGGTCATTTTGACTGGGGATATGTTGGTTTAAGTTGCTGGAAGGAACTCCAAGGGGAAAGGTGAGACTGAGACGCGGAACACGGTCAGGTTTCGTTTCCCGGTGAGGTTTTGTCTGAGATAATCCCCAGATTCACTTGTGTGGGGACAGAAGGACAGAACTAACAGAGAGCAGTGCCAGGCCTGAGCCCGAGTCTGTGTGAAGGCGTGGGAGACGCATTCCAGCCAGAGGCAGTGTCTGTACCCCTCTTTTCCGTGAAGACTCCTCAGGGGCAAGAGCCGTGTCGTGGTTCCATAGTACCGAGCACAAGGCTGAATACAGAGGACTTCAAAGTGAGGGATGAGACACCCAGATATCTCCTTGGTCCCAGAAATTCTCTAGACCAACTGTCTGTGACAAGTAAAATCATACAAATAATTATAAAGGTGGTGCGATGTATTGCTCCTGTCGTGCTACCAGTAAAATCTCCAATTATTAAAAAAGCAACATAAGGAAAGAGGCATGTAAACCATCAGCAAAAATGTGGAAATACAAGGATAACTTGAAGGTAGACTTGCACATTTAACAAGGAAGGTGGGGAACCATGGGCTCTCGCTGTGTTCCCCTTCAGGCTGATTCTCTGGAATATTGATTGACCTTTGAAGTTATATTCAAAACCTAGTTTCCTGAACTAGTTATCTCTACTGAGTTCCCTTATCAGCACTGACTGTTTAACGGTCTGAGCTGCTTCATTCACCATCAGCCTTTGAGCCCGAATTATTCCAGAACCAGGAGACACATCAACAAAGGGTGGCGGACTCAGCCGCAGTGGCTGGGGGCAGAGGGAGTGGGAAACAGATGGGACCACCAACTGGAAGGAGGGTCTAGAGTTTCTTTCCTCTGTGGAGTTCCATTACCATAGAATTATTGACTCTTAGGCTGAAGGTATCTTCAGCTTCATCCACACCAACCCTGCGTAAAGGCTAAGTCCTCCAGTGATGGCGGACTCACTCTCCTTGAGCCAAGAGACTGCAGCCCCAGGCTTTTTGCTGCCCCACACTCTGGTCTCACCCTTTAAGTGACAGGACATTGTGGGTGTTGGCCAAGGATGCAGGACTCAAGGAGGTGACTTTGGGGTGGGATGACAGCAGCCTAGTCCTCTCTCCTCGCTGTTCCCAGGCAGGGGCAGCAGGTGTCAGGGAAGCAAAGCAGTCTCCACTCGGAGTCCCTGAGAGTAAAGGCGACATGTGAGTGATCCGCAGGAGGGCTTGAGGCAAAATTACCAGACAGTCAGCTAAGAGTCAATCTATTCTCCCTGAAGAAGAAATTCAAATATGGGGGAGGGGGTGATGAAAAGGGGAGAGGTGTTGCTACAACAGAGCTTTCTTTACCAGTGCTTTCTGTCTCACTGTCCCTCAGAACGATTCCCCAGGTGTAAAGGACCCCTCTGAGCGCCAGGGCAATGAGATTTTTAAAACCTTTTCATCTGTTTTTGCTGTTCCAACCTAAAAAGCAGGGTTCACTTGTTGATAGATATGTTTTTGGGTTCACTTGTTGATAGATATGTATTTGTTGTTCACAATTTTTATCTTTACTTTTTCTTCTTCTTCTTCTCAAAGGTTACCTTTCAGCATTTCATATAATACTGGTTGGGTGGTGATGAACTCTTTTAGCTTTTTCTTGTCTGTGAAGCTCTTTATCTAACCTTCAATTCTGAATGATAGCTTTGCTGGGTAAAGTAATCTTGGTTGTAGGTTTTTGCTATTCATCACTTTGAATATTTCTTGCCACCCCCTTCTGGCCTGCAAAGTTTCTGTTGAAAAATCAGCTGACAGTCGTATGAGTGCCCCCTTGTATGTAACTGACTGCTTTTCTCTTGCTGCTTTTAAGATTCTCTCCTTGGCTTTTGCTCTTGGCATTTTAATTATGATGTGTCTTGGTGTGGTCCTCTTTGAATTCTTTTTGTTTGGGGTTCTCTGTGCTTTCTGGACTTGTAAGTCCACTTCTTTTACCAGGTAGGGGAAATTTTCTGTCATTATTTCTTCAAATATGTTTTCAATATCTTGCTCTCTCTCTCTTCTTCTGGCACCCCTATAATTCTGATGCACCCCTATAATTGGTATGCTTGAAGTTGTCCCAGAGGCTCTTTACACTGGCTTCATATTTTTGGATTTTTTTTTCTTTTTGCTTATCCATTTGGGTGTTTTTTGCTTCTTCATATTTCAATTCTTTGACTTGATTCCTGCGTTCCTCTAGTCTGTTGTTGGATCTCTGTATAATATTCTTTATTTTAGTCAGTGTATGCTTAGATTTATTGAAGGTCTCACTAAGTTTATCAGCAGTTTCTTGAAAATTTTTGAAAAACCTTATAGCCATGGTTTTGAACTCTATATCCTGTCATTTCTTTCCTCCTTTTCTGTCATTTGTGATCTGTTTCTTTGTCTCCACATTTTGGCTGCTTCCCTGGGTTGATAGAGTGGCTTTCTGTGTTAGGTGTCCTATAGGGCCCAGTGGCTCAGCCTCCCCAATTACCGGAGGTGGACACTCTTGTTGCACCGCTTTTTGGCTTTGTGCACAGTCTTGTTGTAGCTAAGCCTTGATTGTTGTTGGTATCACTGAGAGGAATTGACCTCCAAGCCACTTGGCTATGAGAATCAGCTGTGTCTATGGCAGGAGAACTTCTGTGCTGGAGACACCCTTATGGGGCAAGAGTTGTTTCAGTGGGGCTTTGGTGCTTACTGAGTCGGCCCCCTGAGTGTGTCCCTTATGAATCTGAGGAGTTGTATTTAGGATGGTACCACTCTGACCACTGGGTACACTGGCTCTTGTATCTCCAAGGAATTGCTATTTTAGCCTTTGCCTGAGGCTACTCAGATTTTTATATGCAAAAGCCTCTGCAAGCAGCTTGGGTGGGGTAGGGTCTCAGGGAGTCTACAGGGTGGAGCAACCAGCTATGGCTGCTTCTCAGCCCTGCCCTAAAAGGCACTGGGTCTCAAACGGCTCTGGAGTTCCTCCTGGTGCCAGACGGTGCCAGATGGTGTCAGATGGTACCAGACAGTCCAGCTTCTCCCCATATGGTTCTGAGAACCCAGCAGCTCGCCTGGAACTGGAGTTTAGAGCTGTCAGGAGCTTGTGCCTCCCTCTGGTAGGAAATGCTGCCAGCCCTTTCCACGAACCCCTTCTTGCATGCCTCCATACCTCTGCATTTTATTTCCGCACCTCCTCTGAGTCTCGGTCTCTTTCTAGTTGTAGAATTTCTACTCAGCCAGCCTTCCTGTGGGTCTGGATGGTGTCCATTTTTTCCTTTCACTGTGGTTTTGAAATGGTTGTGCATGGCCACAATTCCGGTGTTTACCTATGCTGCCATCTTGGTTTCTTGCACTCAATATAGTTATTAATTGTGTGCATGGTTTTTTGTTTTTTTTTTAAAAAAAAAGATTTTTTTTTAAAAAAAAGCAGTGGGCTTCAAAGGGATGAAATGTTGCCACTACCCTGTGGATGTTTGAAAAAAGAAAACTCTACCTGGCCCAGTTGGCAAGTCCTACTGCAGGGGAAGAGTTATGAGTTCATTTGAGAGGGACAGTATACTAGTACTAAGCCATTAGCAGCTCTTACTTTGCTAGGGAAGGAGCATCTTAGAGCTCTCTGGGCAATTAGGTTTTGAGGGACAGACGGTGAATGAGCCCCATGCATTAGCAATGTCATGTCTCCCCTTGTGAACAGGTGTTGGTTGTAGAGGTGATGATGGGGTGCCTGCTGGCTGTGAGGAGGGGCTGCCTGCAGGTGCCCTGCAGCTAAGAAGGTCCAGGTGCCTGCTCTCCTCCCACACCTGGAGCACCAGCCGCTGCTGGGATCACACAGGTGGGATTGATCCCCCTCAGATTCTTCTGGTTCCCACAAAGGAGAGAAAAAGGAAACTCCTCTTTGATAGCAGGAAGACCTCAGTCTGTCCCCTTACCTTAATCTCACCCCAAATAAAGGAACATCAGAGAAAAACCACTGGAGAGGCCTGCAGCAGGATGTGAGGGCCCTGGGGTGGGAGCAGCGGGGAGGCAGCCTGGGAGCAGACCCTCCTAGGAAAGGGTAGCTGCTTTTCTCAAGCAGCAGCACAGCAATGGATGACTGTCAGCATTTAGCACACCAACAGCAGGCAGGAGCCGGGGGGCAGGGGAGCGGGCGGCGGCGCCTGAATCCTTTCCCTCTGGGATCCCCAGAGAACTTGTAGTCACATCCTGTGTGCTGGCGTGTTCCCTGTATGCGTTTGTGCGTGTTCTCTCTCTTTTTATTTAAATCAATATTTGCCTTTTCGTTTTTGGAAGAACTGATGTTTTCAGCCATCTCTCACCATCCTTGGTTTTTTATTTTAATGTTACTGTTGTGTTTGTCAAGTTCTACCTTACACTTTATATGGGACCACTCAACTGCTTCATTTCCTGCTTTCTTTAATTAAACACTTAATTCATCTTTTTAAAATATGTGTATTAAAGCCATGAGTTTCCCTTAGCTATTTTTTTGCATCGTGCTCTCATTGTTGTTCAATACAAAATATTTCATACTTCAGCCCAGCGACGTGGCTCAGTGGTTGAGCATCAACCTATGAACCAGGGGGTCAGGTTTCCATTCTGGTCAGAGCACATGCTCGGGCTGTGGGCTCCATCCCCAGCAGGGGGCCTGCAGGAGGCAGCCAATCAATGATTTTCTCTCACCATTGATGTTTCTCTCTCTCTCTCCCTCTCCCTTCCTCTCTGAAATCAATAAAAACTTATTTTTAAAGAAATATTTCATATTTCAAATTTACTTTTAAACCATATTTAGAATTATTTCCATAATAAGAATTTTATAAATAAACCATAGTCAATAGAAAAACAAATGACTAATACAAATAATAAAGACTGTAAAAAAAATCCTAAATTTCACCCTTGTGAAATGACTGTCTACAATTGATAATCACTCTTCATGAATGTCCTTCATGTGTCCCTATGCACATATGTGCACACACACATATTTATATAACAGGATCATATCATGGACACTGATTTTTTTTAACAAATGTAAGTTTAATTTCCAAATGTATGATATTGGAGAGCATAGGTAGCTTCATTTTTATCTATAACTAGTGCCCCAGTGCATGAAACTCATGTACATTAAAAGGGAATTAATTAGAGGAAATATTTTAATATTGCTATTTGCCCTTTCTCTATAATAGAAGTATCTGGCTGGCCCCACCCTCATTGGGTGACACCAAGACCCAGCCAGCCCCAACCCCCATCAAGTCCTACTGGGTGGGGAACCCAGCCTTACGTCCTGGCGCAGGGGCGGCAGGCATAACCTCAGGCCCCCTAACCCCAGTGCTGGGGCAGGGGTCACAGCCGTAGGTCCCCTGGCCCTGGTCTACACCATGCAGCCTCATCCAGACCCGTGGCACCGAGGGACGCACCAATGCACCTCCTGGTGACCGGTCCTTTGGTCATTACGGATGAAAATAAAGTCAAAATGCACATTCGTTTTCAATGCCTGATTTGTCTACATTCTCTAAATTGCAAAATAAATAAGATCTTCAGCCAGCATCATAATGCCAAGTTCTTTATATAATGACCCATACAATTTTCTCCACTCAGCATGCTCCATTTGAGTGGATTAAATGTATGTGACTTACATGAAAGGCACTGCTGCTTGCTCTTGATAGAAGAAGCATTAGCTTATTACCTAACACCGTAAAGTGGTTTAAGTGGCATATACTGACTTGAAGAACAGAAGGAAAAACAACAACAAAAACAACGTTTAGTGCTGTGGACGGCAGAATCCTCTCCCTTTCCCTTTGTTATTTTCTGCTTTTCCTATGAACGTATTTGTGCTCTGCCTCAAACTCAACACAGAAGACAAAATCAGATGCTGTAGTCTGCATTTTAAAGTGCCATTTGAGTACAAGAGGTGCTTTTCAATCTTTACTTTTTTTTTTTTAATCAATGCAGCTCAAACTTGCTCCCAATGTTCCAGGAGCCAGGGCAACATGGCTGTGCGGACACACCTTTGCTAGGTGCTGTCAGGCTTCAGGGCTGGGGCAGGGAACACACCAGGTGTTGCTGGAAATGAATCAGCTCTCCTCTCTACATAGCAGGAGTCTTTTTGTTATAAAATGCAAAGCAGCAGCCATTTTCCATTACCCATCCCTATTCCCCCTCACCTGGGGAATAGGAAGGGGCTGGGAGGATATTTACTCTTGGCTCTTTGATTTCTCTTATTTAATTGAGTCCAGTGAAAGCTGCTTCTCAGAGCACAATGCCAGCTGGCTCAGGGCTAGCTGCACCTGGACGGCAAGTGGCAGAGCTGACCAGGGGCTTTGACCAAGCCCGAGTGTGCGGGTCACAGCAACCTTGGCAGGCAGGCTGCTCCCAAAGACTCTAGGCCCCTCCCAGCTCCGCCCCCCAGCTCCCTGCTCTCCTCCTTTCACCCACAGGCATCACTGGCATGGTGTGCCCGAAGGCTTGGTGTGCAGATGCCAGGGTTGCAGGTTCAATATGCTCTGCCTCCTCCTGGTACTTTGAGCCATAAGCACTGGCAGAGACCTTTCCACTTAGTCTTGGTCTTTGGTCACTGCTGAGGTTTTCTGGACTCTAGGCCAGGGACATCCAGGACCTTTGCTGTGCCTGCAGCTGACCAACACTGTGCCTGCAGCCTGCCTGGGGTACCCCCAACTGCAGGAAAGCCGGGGGTGTGGCTGGCCTGACTGAGGGGGCTTGGGGGGTTGGAGGCATTGGATAGCTGCCCCACCCTCAATTGGGATGGGAGAGGCTGATCAGGGGTGGGGCTGGGCAGGGCAGCCATCTTTTGATGGCATTATGATGTGAGGGTCGATTTGCATAGTACCTCTTTATTAAATAGGATGTTATTAGCAGTGATGGTCTTTACTATATAAATTCCTTGGTTTAATTTAGAATTCCTTTGTGGCCCAATTATAAATAATTGTTTTAATCTCTCATTTATCAGTGAACATGTTGACTACACGTGTGTGTGTGTGTAATCAAAATTAGCTCTATTATTTAAGTAGTCTGTGACTTTCCTTTTTGTTCACTTCATCCATCAGGTTCTATGAGACCCTTGGCCACAACTTCCACTCTGATTATGGATTTAGCAATTTCAACCAGTAATTCTGAGTTTTGCCATATTTACCATATATGTATAGAAAGCCAGTGACCATAACGCCATAACAACCAGTCATTATGACACCCACTGCAGCTAACGAACCAGTCAATTAGGGGTTGGGGCTGGCCAATCTCCCATTGCCCCTCCCCCCAGCCAGCCCTGGCCCCGATGGGCCCCCACCACCCTGATCAGCCTACAGTTCCTCCCCCCAGATAGCCCCACCCTTGATTGCCCCCCCTACCCCAAAAGGGGGCAGGGCCAGTGGCCAAGCTCCTGAGGCCCCTCCCCCCAGATGGCCCTGCCCCAATCAGCCCCCCCCACCCCAATCAGGGGCAGGGCCCGCCAACCAATTGCCTGAGGCCCCTCCCCCCAGCCTGCCTGGCTGTGATCAGGCCTGATTGGGGGGTGATAGCCAGCAAACCTCCCGCCATCTCCTCCCCCTGACAGACCCAGCCCTGATCTGCCACTGGGGCCCAGCCAGCCAGACCCCATCCATGCACGAATTTGTGCACTGGGCCTCTAGTATTTTATAAGATTAGTAGGGGCCTGGTGCACAAAAATTTGTGCACTCAGGAGGTCCCTCAGCCCGGCCTGTGCCCTCTCACAGTCTTGGACCCCTCTGGGGATGTCCACCTGCTGGTGTGCCTGGCTAGCCTGGGTGAGGGGCTGATGGCTGTTTGCAGGCTGGCCAAGCCCCTTCAGGTTTTGGGTTCTTACTGGGATACCTGGCCAGCCTGGGTGAGGGGCTGATGGCTGTTTGCAGACTGGCCAAGCCCCCCAGTAACGTCCCTCACCCCATCGGGTTGTGGCCAGCATGGGTGACGGGCTGAGGGGCGCTTTCAGGCTTTCAGGCTGCCCACAGCTCCCATTGACCCAATGTTCCAGCAAGGCTAGCTGGAAGCAGGTTTCTGGGGTTTGTTTATCTTCTATAATTGATGTGCTGTTCCTTTAAGCTGAGGCCTAGTAATGAAACCTCCTCTCTGCTTCACCTCGTGGCTTCTATAATGAGACACTCTTACCCTTTGTAGTCAGGCCAGGCCTGCTGTTTATGATTTGAGACATTGTTGCAAATATGTTTTGCCTGGAGGCAGGATAAGCCGAGCCAGCCTGCAAACAGTTTCAGTTTCACTCCTGCTGCAATGGAAGCTGCTGTTTACTCAGGTCCATGAGTGCTGGCCTCCATGTTGGCTGGGTTAATTTGCATATAGTCACTCTGATTGGCTGGTGAGTGTGGCCTAGGCATCCTGAAGGGATGGTCAATTTACATATTATACTTTTATTAGTTTAGATAAAGTTAGGTGTATGTGCATACGAGTTTGTAGTAAGCCACTGATAGACTCTTCTTTATCAGTTTTACCCATAATTTTCCCCAAAATGTCTTTTATTCCATAATAAAGTAGCTATTTTAATTTTGTTTCAGTTAATATTTTCCTGGTACACTTTTTTCATAATTTTCATCCCATGACATTATATTTAGTAATTGTGTTTACAGTGTGAATGTCTCATACACACATAAAGCAAGTTTTCTCAATATTAAATCCTTCTTTCAGATAAAATATAAGTGGATTTTATGTTTTTAGTTACTGTGATTACTGATATAGGTCATTTTGTATTTTGTATTTCCCACTTAGTGTTCTAAAGTTTTTACTTGATTTCTTCTTGTCTGCCCTTACTAGATGGATCTTTCTGTCCTTATGTTTCCTCTGCTGGCTTGGAAGTCTTCTATTCTATTCTATTCTATTCTATTCTATTCTATTCTACTATTTCAGCAATTCCCTTTATACTTTTTAACTTACATATCTTTAGCATTTTTCCCACAAAATATAAAGTTGGTCAGTTTCCATACACCCCCTCCCAATAAAAGAAAGACTTATGAGCCCAGTCTTCCCCTGTACTCTCCTCTCCCAAAACCCATGTTTTCACTGGCTAGTCCTTCCTTTCCATGCCTCCTGCTTTAAAATTCTGAAAAGTACCTACGCATTTTCATGCCAGCGTGATTTCCTTACTTCTATAATTACCGCTGCTTCTCTCTGCCGATTCTTCCCAACCACACCGGGTTCTTCTTGCTAATGCACCGCCTTTACAGGTTTAGTAGGACCTGTGTCTGTCGAAAACACCTGCAGGCACCCTCACTTTGAATGCCAGTCAGCATCTTAAGTAAACTGCTACCTGTTGCAATGCTCTGAAGACATTATCACATTGTCTTCTACCCTCTGTTGTTGATGATGAGGGTATAGCTTTAATTGCACTGTTATTCCTTTGCAGCTTCTCACTCGCACTCACCCTCAGATTTTAAGATTCTCTTGATCCTTAACCTTCCAACAGGGTTCCTAGGCACCTTGTCCTTTTTATACCACGTAGATCCAGAAGGTGTGAAGACACATGGATTTGCCTACCACTGCTGTCCCTGTGGTCCTGCTGTGACTACAGTGTTGGCATTAGTCTGCTGGGACACACTGCCTACGCTCACCACAGTGGGCCTTCCTCCAAATGGGGGTGGAGTGACATACCAATATTGCAGGGAGCTAGCTGCCTTTATTTCTTGCAGGACTTCAGGGTGAGGTGGGGCAGGTGTAGTGGGGCTTGGAGCCTTAAAGGACTAACGTGTCAGAGTTCTCCCTTCCTGGGCCGCCCATTTTCAAATGTAGAGTGAGAGGAATATGTGGTTGTTGCCAGGGAATATTTTTTGCAATTTTTGCTTTTCACTCTTACTTATTTCATTTGGTATTGGGACAGGAATTGCAATAGTTAGCCTGCCACCGTCATCTTCAACTTGAACCTCCCTGTGCTACTTTCATAGTTTAACAAAATGAGTGTGTTCTTCCTCCAGCTCCTGGGGTAAGAGCCTCGCGGGGGGAGAGACCACCTTCCGTTACCTGTGCATCTCCCTGCCAGCCCCACCGCAGGACCCGAAGGAGACCAGACACCTGAGGAACGTGATTCCCCAGTGGACAGCACTCCTGGGACGGAGGTGCCTGGGTCCCTGCATGGCCAGCAGACATGAGCAGAGGACCGCGGCAGTCACTGGCCCCGTGGGTGCTGACCTGTGGGAAATAGCGGAGCTCAGAGAGAAGAGCCGAGCCGGCGCCCGGACCTCAGCCACCCCTGCTCTCTCTGGCGAGAATCCTGAGCCGCAGGTCAGTTCTTCTGATATAGGAGTCCCTTTCCCCGAGGGCGCGAAAGGAGTCGGCCTCATTCATGCCCACCAATTATGCCCACCAGTGACCTCCGGCGCCTGACCTGGCCATGCTGGGTGAGGGGGATTCCAAGACGTCTGTGCAGCATCGCGTCAGAAGACCAGCAAGGGTGTGAGGATTGGGATAAAAATGGAAGACAGATCCCTGAGAGCCTGAAAGCTGTGCATCGGTGAGAATCGATGATAATTCTGAATCTTTGTAAGGCAATGTATACACACACAGTGATGCACATGTGCACCCCACACACAGGCAAACGCACACACATGCACCACATCCTCTAAGGAGTTCCACTAGCCAGGCATCGGCTGTCATAACTCCTGCCGTTACTTGTATGGACCCCCCCCAGCAGTGCTCGGTCTCCACACATGCTGTGCAGCGCGTGTCCCAGTCCATGTCTCTGCGACGGGAACACAGCTGGGACTCAGCCCTGTCCGTCCACGCGAGCCCGGCATCAGCCCACAGCGCAGTTCCCTCCTTCCTCGGCAGTCTCCGTGGGAAGGCGCTTGCCCAGGAGCCAGAGCTCTGAGCTCTTCCTCCTCTCCCTGGGCCCTTGTGTCTCTACCAGAATTGGGGTCCTTGGCGGGAAACTTCTCTGGTCCCCTGACCCCTGGTGCTAACACTCTGACGACCTGCTGCTTGGCCCGTGGACATGGAGATGAGAGTAAACTCAAGGCTCCTGGTCCCAGCCGTGAGCCAGAAGTCCCTGGTTATGGAAGACACAGTCCCTGTCGTTCACTGGTGTCTCGTGTTTCTCTGCCGGTGACCAGGATAACTGCAGCACCACCTCCTCCTGCAGGTGCTGACCGAGCACCATGGAGCACACATCGTCATAGCAACATGTCCCTCCATCCCGTACTCAACACGTCCATTTACAAGGAGAACAGTGATGCTCTGGACATGCCCTGGTGGGCCTGGGGTGGCCCCTGCTATGGTGGAACCATCCGTGGTTCTCTCGCCCCCTCCCCAGCATGTCCCGGACTTCCTGCAGGAGTCCGAGGTGGGTGAGGAGAGCAGTCATTGTCAGTCGGGACAGTCACTCAGAGGGCGGCCTCCCCTTGCAGGAGCGCACAGCCCAGAACATGTGACGATGGATTGATCCTGAGTCTGCAGCTCGAGAGGCCCTGTGAGCAGCAGAGATGGAGGTCCTTGTGGGCGCAGAGGGTGGGGATGGAGAGTTTCTGGGCAGAGAGGACACTGCCTGGCAGAGGCAGGGGTGGAGTCCAGTGAAAGCTAGCCGTGGCCCTGACCGGTTTGGCTCAGTGGATTGGGTTTGATTCTGGTCCAGGGCATGTACCTTTGTTGCGGGCTCGATCCCCAGTAGGGGGCCTGCAGGAGGCAGCTGATTGGTGTTTCTCATGGATGTTTCTAACTCTCTATCCCTCTCCTTTTCTCTCTGTAAAAATCAATAAAATATGAAAAAGAAAGCTGTTCATGGACACTGAGCTCCAAGGTTCGGGGGGCTTATGTCACACAGGTTCAAAGTGACCTGCAGTGGCGGGAGGCAGGCAGCAGACTCACTCCTTAGGGCAGGGAGCAGAGCCTGGATCCCCCTGGGCAGAAGCTTGGAGCCCACCCCACTAACCCTGCCTTTTTCACCTCCCAACGGTGACAACAGCGGTTGCAGAGGATGCAGGTTCAGAGGGAGGATGCTGCTGTGATCACAGAGAGGCGACCCTTGAGGGAGGCTCTGGACAGCGGGCGCCTAAGAGTGCATGACAGGCAGACAGGAAGGCGATTCTGCAGAGAAGGAGAAACGATGGAGCGCTTTCAGGTGTAGACACTGTCCACACAGTCGCTACTTCCGGAAACCTTGCTTTCTACAGGTGCTAAATACATGTAAACGTGTGAATCTAAACCCTGGAGTTTCAGAGCAGCCGTCCTGAGAGCTGAGGAGAACCAGCGCTCTGAAGGGTACAGCACAGTAAATGAGCAGCAGGTGTGCGGCAGGTGTGGGGCATGTGAGTGGCAGGTGTGGG
>PVJC01034278.1:0-18914 GCA_004026665.1 Murina feae | reverse complement strand
GGGAAGTGGGAAAGGAAGGCAGCAGGGGACAGGTGAGTGGGAAAGAGTTGGCAGCCTGCTTGGTGGCTTCCCAGGTCCCTTCCGGGGATCAGGGAGCAGGAAAAGGCTGGCCTGACCACAAGGCGGGGTTTTTCCTGCTTTCTGGTGGCTGGAGGAAGATGGGCAGTAGGCAAGCTTGGGAGGCAGGCCGCACCCAGTCTTGGCCACGCTCAAAAAAGAGAACAACATGCAGGGGAGGGCAAGAGTCTGAGAGATCAACATAGAGGGGATGCCTGCTCCAAGCCTCCACGGTGTGCCTGGGGGCAGGCCCCCAGCAGGTAGACACACACAGGAGGACTGCTCTGAGCCTCAGATGCGGCTAGGGGCAGGTCCCCAGTGGTCACACACACACACTCATACACACACAAGGTGCCTGGCAGACTGGGGCCATCATAGGACATCCACTGAGGGGTCCCAGACTGTCAGAGGGCACAGGCCGGGCTGAAGGACTCCCTCCACCCCGAGTGCACAAATTTTTGTGCACCGGGCCCCTAGTAATAGTATATTACTATTAGGTCTTGAATTTTTAGGTATTTTATCTTCCAGAAAGAATATGAATAGAGCAGTAAGACCAAGTAGATTGAGTATTATTAATGATGCCCAAGATTTTAGACATATACTATAACTTTCAATAAATTTTAATACCACTTTCCATACCCTAGTTTTGCTCTAAACAAGTCCAACTGTATTATAGTCTCAGGTAATGCAATGTTAGAATTGTTTGCTTTCAAATAGTTGTCAGGAAACTTGTATATAATAATTTCCTTAGTATTTAACCCTAAATTGTAAACTTTTTCATGCTGCCTGTGTAATACAAAGGCAAGTGCTGTATTTATTTAATATGATTTTCCTTTGTTATAAAATACTTGAGGCCTGGTGCACGAATTCATTTACCAGTGGGGTCACTTGGCCTGGCCATGGGATCAGGCTGAAGCTGGCTCTCCAACATCCCCTGAGGTGTCCCGGATTGCAAGAGGGTGCAGGCCAGGCTGAGGGGACCCCTCCAGTGCACAATCAGGGCCAGAGAGGGACGTGGGAGGTTGGCCAGCCTGGGAGGGACTGCAGGAGGGCTCCAGGGTATATCTGGCCCATCTCCCTCAGTCCCAATCAGCCAGACCCCAGCAGCAAGCTAACCTACTGGTCAGAGCATCTGCCCTGTGATAGTCAGTGCACGTCATAGTGGGCAGTTGAACGACCTTAGCATATTATTAGCATATTATGCTTTGATTTGTTGAACAGATGACCAAATGACCAGACACTTAGCATATTAGGCTTTTATTATATAAGATGTTCACAGTTTAATGAAAATAAGAATGACTTGTTTATCTCCATCTTACAACAGCCTTGGAAATGAATATATCAGTATATCAACCTATAAGTCTCTCTTACTAAGTAGGCAGAGACCCTTCACCAACTTAATAATTACTCAATAATATTTGAGCAAACACCATTCTTTTAAACTAATTCAGACTATCTAAATCAGATTAAAAAAATATTTATCATTTATGAACCCATTTTTTTATTTTTAGAAAATATTTTAGACAAGAGGTCTGGTGCACAACATTCATGCACTGGGGTACCACCCCCACTCAGCCCGGCCTGCACTCTCTTGCAGTCTGGGACCCCTTACCAGTCATGATCCCACTTTCTGCTACTTAGCACTGCCTCAGAGGTGGGAGAGGCTCCCGTCACCACCACTGTGCTTGCCAGCCGTGAGCCCGCTGGTGAGCATCTTCTAGCTGAGCAGTACTCCCCCTGTGGGAGCACACTGACCACAAAGGGGCAGCTCCTGTGTTGAGTGTCTGCCCCCTGGTAGTCAGTGTGTATCATGGCAACCAGTTGTTTCGCTGTTTAATCGATTTGCATATTAGCCTTTTATCATATAGGATGAAAATGAAATCTTCAGGTGTATTGCTAATGATAGAAAATAACTTAAAACTCCTCTGTACTTTGACAATTTTGCTTTAGTGCAGATAATCAAGATGATTTAATAAACTAAGAAATAATCTTTAAAATAAGGTGCATTTTTTTCATGATCTAGGTAGGAAATCTTAAAATATTGTCCCATGTGAAATGATTCATATAAAGTGACAGAAAATTGCCTTCTGAAGGTCCATAATATGTGGTAATTTCCAATGGCCTTGATAACATCTACTCCATTGAATGGTTGAGTGGTGTAATATGTAAAGCTTCTAGCACTAATTTCATGTTTTGAGAAAGCATTGGGCAAAGGTAAATCCCTTAACTTGTAAGGAAGCCTAGTGATCACACATATCTGCTTTTTTATTTGCAAGGACTCTTGGACACACCTCTTCAGAATATCAAGGATCTACTAAATTATATGAAAAGCAATTCAGACTAAGATTTACAGTGCTCAGGAGTGACAGATTTTCAAGTTCAACATTGGAATTTTCACAAAATCTTTCCATTTTAGAAACGTATAATTGGATTAGTAAATAATAATATAAGGAAATATATAATTAAACACACAAACATTTTACATAAGACTGCAATAAACATAAGAGTTCAGAGAAGGGGGACATGAGGGTTAACTGGAGTTGTCAACCAAGACTTCACAGATGTGAAATTCTGATTATAAAGAACAAGAAGGTTTAGAAAGGTGAAGGTACTTAAGTCTGAGGAACAGCTTAGAGAAAATTATTTTGTAAAGAATGAAGGCATATTGCGTATTGCATGAAGAAATTGGCTAGTCTGAGACAACATGTAAGTAGTAGAAAGTAAGTAGTAGAAAATAATTTTCTATACATAGAGTAGAGGCAAATTCAGGTATTTAGACAGTCCTGTGGTGTTTCTCAACCTTTGTCTTGTCCTCATCCCTACCCCACCAATCTCATTACACATGGTAGTAACATCCCCATATTTGCATGGGGTATTCACATTAGGGAACATGGCATATACAAAAGTGAAAAGCATATCAAAATGTAAGTAACTGAACGTACCGTTATATTGACAAATCTTGATTCTGCACTAATTTATAAAATCTAATAAACCACTTCAAAAATTTAGTTTTTTCTGCCTATGGCACAACCCCTTCTTCAAATGATTATGATACCACTGTTTGGCAACAGTGAATGTTGAAATCAACCATAGGAAGAAGAAACAGGGGTTTTGAAGATATTTGATCAGAATAATATTGTGAGGCAGTGATCAGCATTATAGAGGTTCTCAGAGCAGGGGCTAGAGATAATAGAGATTTCCCAGAATTTTTGAAAAGAGTTCTCAAATCTCCAAGCACACCAAGTGTTCTTGGATCACATAAGTGATATATGTCCCACATTTATGTACTAGATACAATATTTTCAGGGTGATGTGAATTTTCAGAGTCATGTAATTCTCCAATTAATGGCAAAATCGAATCAAAATATTACTGAATTCAGAATAAGTTGATATATGTCCATTTTTTCTCAATCTATGCGTACCAGATAAAAGATTTTTATGAAAAAGCATTTTCGAGAATTCAAAGGCATGCTTACAGTATTGTAAACTGGTGGCATAGTGAAAAGATTACTGAATTGGGAATTCAGAGTCCTGACACCTGATTCTCATTTAGTCTCTTCCTAGTTGGGGTCTGGGAGTCATGCTCAAACCATTCGACACTTCGGGCCTCGATTTTAATTGTTAAATGATGGTGATCTCCTAAAAGAGACAACTTTGAGAATGCTGCCACATATAGCATCAGTGGTTTTAAGTGCTTAAAATAAGTTTTTCTGAAAAATCTTTTCAAGTTCCTATAACATATGTTTATAGGACATTTAAAATTAAGATACTGATAACATATTTTATAGAATCATTTACGTACTCATTTACATGATTAGGTGATAATAGAATCTGATTCAATAAGCCCCAAAAGATCATTCCTGAAAACAGACTAATAAAAAAGCTCTTATTATTGTTTTGCCTATTAAAGTCAGCCAGTTGTGTAACCTCAGGGCTTCGTTATCAATAACAAAGATTATCCATTTCAGCAATACTCTTTCTGAGTGCATTGATCCATATGTCCTTCCATTCCATTTTTATATCAATTGAATGGGAACCTCAGGCTTCAAAGAGTAAATTGGCCCCACTTTTTTCTTTTGGAATCAGCCTTTCTGTCTAGCTGTTCACTTCTGTTCAGGGTTTTGTATACCACAAAAATTTCTTTGTGTATTAAACTCATAGAAATTAACTAACAACTTGATAATAAGAATAGCAGTTGAAATATACCATAGTCATGCCTTTGAGGATGGACAAAAGTTAGAAAAACAACTTTGATGACTTTTTCTTCATTCTTTTCACTTATGACTCTCCTCCTTCCAAAAGGAATTTGAGATGGTTTGGTGGACATGATTTAAAGAAACAAACATAATGCTTTTTATTTTTATGCTTTGTAGCAAGCAGTTTTCCCTGTGTAGTTGTTGCTGTTTCCTACCTTTGATTTGGGGTTCCTATTGTATAGTTGGTAGTTATTGCACTGTGGGCCTGATGTGCTTTTCTACAAGTTAGATGAAAACATGAAATGCTTTTGATGTAGCTGGCTTCACTACTTCCATTAGTGTGTTTTCCATACCAGCAGTTCAAAATGCGTTTACTGACCCAGAACATCTAAAGCTAAATTTAGCCCAGAACGATCACTTCAAACCAACACAAGATAGAGGTTAAATTTCCAATGTCATGATGAAGACACAGTTCAAGACTTCGGTAGTTGGATTTGTCAAGCTCTTTGGTGTTTTAGTTACAGGATGTGTTCAGAATTCACTAAAGAGATAGCAACTTAAATGATAAATTGAAACTCAAGTATAAACAAAGAGTATAAAACTTTTATAAGCCCTTAAGCAATAAATATGCCACATATCCTCTGCGTGCTTTTTTCAATTTCCAGAGCATTTAATTGAACATGTTATACCAATAAATAATTAATTTTAAATAAAACTATTCCAAGATGGAATGGCTGGAAACATCATGTTACTTTCATATATTAGAAACAAACAATTATGTATATAGACCAATGCGATGGTGACTTAGATTGTATTCCTTGGAAGCAGTTTCTGGGACATAAGTTGTATACAGAAGATTTATTAAAAAGTATTCTTGTTATATCCACCTTTAAGCAAGTGAGGAAGGTGGTGCAGGCATACCTTGGAGATATTGTGGGTTCAGTTACAGACCACTGCAATAAAGCAAGTCAAAATATTTCTGCTGATAGAGCTTCTTGCCATCAATTTGTTAAAAATGAAACTTCTTTGGAGGGCAATAAAGTAAAGCACAATAAAATGAGATACGCTTGTATTTGGCAGAGGGAGAGGCTGACCCACAATGCACTTGGTACTGTAGCCTCAGCCAGTCTGACACGGAGCATTGATGCTGGGTTTCCCCTTCAGAGTTGTCTTGAATTGAGACAGATGGCCTGGGACTCGATATCTTCAACCTGACTAGGAGCAAGACCCAGGGAGGGATGCAGCTGTGATCCATTTACAGTCATTATTAATGGTCTCTGGAGTGTGGTTCTGTCCACTCCAGAAGAGAACCTCAATGAAGTGCACTATAGATTGATAATGGCATAGTCTACTTACCACATAAAGTTGTAAAGTGGATACAGAGGAGGAGTAGTAGAAAATAAATTGGTCATTTTTCTCGGGGCCTTAATGTATCAGAACTACTGTTGTATTTTCTCTCTTCAAAAAAATTAGTTTTAATTTTGTAACAATGGGAGGGACATTTAAAATCCTGTTTTGCATGGGAGTTTATGATAGCTAAAAATGGATGCTGTATCAGTTATCTCTTGCTGGGTAATAAGCTACTCCCAAATGTAGCGGCTTAAAATAAGAGTCATTTGTTTAGCTCATGATGTTTTGGGTTTACTTTGGGCTGGGTTTATTTAGGTGAGTCTTTTGCTGGGTTCAGTGGGGTTCATTCATGTATTCATGGTGAGCTGGTAGTTGATAGCCTCACTTCTATTTCTGGCACTTATTGGTTATTGGATAAGACAAAGGATATGACGGGGTCAGTCACTTATTGTTATTCCCTAGCTAGTATAGTTCACATAGTGGTGAAAGGGTTCCAAGCATAGCCCAGTGCCCAAGCATTTCACAAGCCTTTGCTTATGTCATATTTATTAATATTCCATTGGCCAAAACAAGTCACTCGGCCAACCCATACTCAAGGAGTGGGAAAATATACTATAGCTCTTGATGGGAGGAACTAGAGTATCTCATAATAAAGGTATAGTTGCAGAAAGGACAGGAATGTGTAGACATTTATTCTCTAACCAGAGATGTTTTTATTTTTATCACCAAGACATTTCCTGTGTAATATTTTTCAGCATTCCATGCCAGCTATGGCTGTCGGTGTGTACTACAGATTCCTTGTGGATAAGGAAAGCACTTAACACTTTCACTTAACCTATGCTTCTGAGGTGCAAGAGAGCACAAGATTGGATAGGCACAAAGAATATCCAGTACAAATGCTAAGCAAGTATAACACACACACACACACACACACACACACACACACACACACACACACACACGAGAAGAGAGAGAAATGAGTAGGTCTCAACTAGAGGCAATTTCCCTCCCTGGGAGAACATTTGATAATGTCTGGAAGCATCTTTGTTTGTCAGAACTTGGAAGGTGTTGTTGCCAAGGATACTAATAAATATTCTACAATGCACAGGACAGCCATCCACACCAAAGAAGTACCTATGCCAAAATGCCAGTAATGGTGAGGATGAGAAAGCCTGTTTTTTTATTGAGAGTGTGTAGGATGAATTCATAGAATATGAGTTATAGAAGAGCACTTAGAAGATGCCAAGTAAAATTAAAAAGGTAAGGGGTTATTTCTGTCTTCAAATTAGTGAAGGAAGAGTGTATATCAAGTTGGAGAGATTTGTAAAGAATAATATCTAACTTGTGGAAGGAAGCTGGATGCACTTAATTGTTATAAATCATTTATTTGTGGCTAGTTCAAGGTTATCTTTTCTGCCAATTTAGATTATATATCAGATGTATTTTGTGGGTACCATATGTTGTAAGCTATAGCTTTTGGAGTCCAAAGTATTTATGTAATTAATAATTCTTGCATATTGAGTATAGCATCTAGAAAAACTATCTGATGGTCAGATCATTCTTAAAAAGATGTATAGTGGTTCAACGCACTCTCTTGGCATTGTCACTTGTTAATGTGAGATCCTAAGCAAATTATTTTATCATTTGGTAAAATGGGAACAATACCCATCCTGAAAATTATTTAGTTAAAAAACATTCAATAAAACAGGGATTATGAATTCTTACCTGAGTAAATGATGTTAATAATGGTAGCGTTTGTGATGATCTCTCTTCCTTACAAATAGCAGAAAATATTTCTTATTTGGATTAAATTTATAATAGCCAGAAATAATTAAGAGTAATAAGATAGTGTCACTGAGTTTTAAAAGCCTATCATTCTGACACCTAACAATTTTTTTCTAAAATCCAGAAATATAGTTAGTTGTCATGAACCCTTGAGTTCCAATTTTCTAGGCCTTGCCCATATATAGCACAAGCCCTTATTGTGCTGAAATGTGAATGATTGATGATATTGAGTCACATATTTTATTATGTCTTTAGAATTAGGAGAAAGAATGTAGGCAAATGTGTTTATGTGTTCATAACATTATTTTCTAATTTTCCACTTATACCTATAACTGCAGATATCTAGAGGGAAGAAGTGAAGTTCTTCCTTGCTGACACACAATAGATTTTTCTGAGTCCATATATGATTTCCTAACAAGTACTCTCTAATTTGTACATATTTCTTTAAGCTGCATGCCATCTTTTCAAATATTCAGAGAGTATTAGCCAGTCTTGCTTAATTATTTTATCTATTGGTTATATGGAAGAAGCTAAAAATATTTCCTATAACTCATAGTGTTAAATAGTAATGCAATTTGACCACATATAAAAAAATGGTACTTTTATTTTTTGTTAATTTTTAAATTTTTCAAATTTATCTTTATTGTTGAAAGTATTACAGATGTCCCCTTTCTTTCCCATTGACCCCATCCACCCCGCACCCTCCCCCACTTCTAGGCCTTCACCACAATATTGTCTTGCATATAAGTTCCCAGGTTAGTATCTACCCACCCACCCACCCCCACCTTCCCTCTGAGACTCATCAGTCTGTTCCACACTCCTATGTCTCTGATTCTATTTTGATCATCAGTTTATTCTGTTCATTAGATTCCACATATGAGTGAGATCATGTGACATTTATCTTTCTCTTGACTGGTTTATTGCGCTTAGCATAATACTCTCTAGGTCCCTCCATGCTATCTCAAATGATACTTTTATATATTTTCATTAGTGTGAATCCAATAATTTATCATGTAGCCAGTTATCTGATTTTTTAAGTACAAAAGTAAAGAAAATAAATTACCCACATTCATACAACAAAGCTAAAAATAGAATATGTGCTTCTTGCTTTCTTATCAACCAAAGGAGACCTGTGAATTACAGGAAAAGCACATATGAATACTTCAAAAGAAGTATGCCAAACACATTGTGTATGCTTTTAAAAGATGTAGTAGCTCCTTTCAAGTTCTGAGTAAAGTTGTTAGTCTGACTAATCATGGACCCCTGAAACCAATTAAATTTTTAGACTAGAGAAATGTTCTTCAAACACTTCTGACAAAAATGAGAGTTCCGTCCTAAAGCCAACACCTTTTAATTAACAAAATACTCAGTAAAGATGTGGTTTGCAAAAATATATTACACCTAGTGTTATTCATGCTACTGTTGTGCTAAACTCAATTCATTTCAGCTATCTTGAGCTTGACTTTCTGTCTGCATAGCTATGGAAGAAATAATACAGTTTTTAGTTATTTTAATTTTCAAAGGAAATCATGAGAAACACTATACTATAATCATCAGTCATGACATTATACAGGCTCGTGTATGGGTGGATAGGTGGGTGGGTTTCCATATCTATATTTATAAAACCCTAACATGCAAATAGACTGAATGGCAGAACAACCGAACAACCGGTTGCTATGACATGTGCTGACCATTGGGGGCACATGTAGAACATGGAAGGCATTGACTGTGGCAGGATGGTGGAGCAGGTGAGTGGGGGTGCCAGACCATGGTGGGGTGCAGGTCGCTGTCATCAGGGCAAGCCTCTGGTGGTTACTGAAAATTCTTTGCTCCCACATGTCGCAGTCCTGCTGCGTACTCACACCCACTGCCAGTGTCTGGTACCAGCCCTGATGGCTTGGCGCCATCAGTGGGTGAGAGCAGCAGCTGTCAGCCCTGATCACCCCTTAGTGCGTCTCCACCTTCCCCTGCTCCTGAGGGGGTTTGGGGCCAGCAGCCACCTCTGGCACCCGCAGCTGGCGCCAGAGCTGCCTCTCGCACCCACTGCCAGCAACAGCTCTGCTCACACTTGCTGCTAGCATTGGCCCTAATCACTCTGTGCTGTCAGCATGTGGGAGGGGCAGCGGCGGGAGTGGGGTTGCTGGCAGATAGAGGATCCAGGGCTGTGGTGGGAGAGACTGGACAGGGGCACAGAGGATGGGTTGAAACCTGTCCCTGTGCCCATCACAGGCTCATGGCCCACAGTTCCATTCAAGATGCACGAATTTGTGCACTGGGCCCCTAGTATATACATATAAACACCTAGATATGATGTGTGTATTTATCTATCTATCCCACTTATTTGTATATGTTGTAATACATGTGGTTCTGACATGAACAAATTAAGCAGGAAAGGTGCCAGTATTCATTGCTGAAGAGATAGGTAATAGTGTGACACCATAAGTACCATTTTCCATGATGACCCTATGTAGAAAGAGATACTTCCTTCCACAGACTTGAATCAGATAACTTGGATCTACATGAGCCAATTCCTTGTTACCTAAGCAACCTGTGGCAAGTGATGGATGTTGCAGGCAAGTAGAATAGACTGTGGGGACATTGAATGGGGCATGGAGAGAAGGATCCCCAGCAGCTGCAGGGAAACCCATTTCCCATTCTCCCTAGGGAGGAGAACCTCAAGACTCATCCCAGAATTTCGTGTCTAAGATTCTGTGTAATAATTCATATATCCTAACTCCTAACCTGATCACAATTATAGGTTGAGATAACGCTCAGCAAATCCCCTTTCCAGCTTTTAAATTACAGAGTTCACAGAAAACTTTCCTATAACAACTAAATATTTCTACCTGACCATAAGAGTGAAGATCCTGTGTCTCAGTTTGAGCAAAATTTCTCTTTGTAACCCTATTACAAATCTGAGCAGCCCACACTTTACCTAATGAGGAGGATTGCTTGTTTCTAATAAAATGACCTAGTGGAAAAGAAACCCTACTTTTTCTTTTCACTTAAAAGTTAAGATATCTGAAAGTGCTGTATGAGTCTATATCATTTACATAATAAAATAAGATAAATGCTCTCAGGACCTCAAAATTTTTCCTTTGAAACATCTTGCTTAATAAAAATAAATATACATGCATGGTTGTAGAGGCAAGTCTTTTTATGAAAAATGAATTATTTTAATAGCGTTCAAGGTAGAATGGGTCCTAATAAAATGTCTGAAAGTAGAAGGAGATTAGTCTCTTTCCATATTATGTTATAGCACTTTTTTCTACTATTGGAGACCTAAAGTTTCTGAGTTTAGAATCCAGCTCTCAGCTACCCTCTATCCACAGACAAAAACAAACAAACAAAAAAACAACAAAACAAAATGAATAGTGGTGCAAGATTTTGTTCTTCCTAGTGATTATTAGATTTAAGTAATAAAATGTTGGAAACACCAATGTGTTTTGGATCCAAAAGTATGTCATAGTTCTACACTCTGTGGAGACTTTTTAATTACAAACTTCTGGTCCTCCAAAAAACACAGAAATCTAACGTTGGGGTTTAAAGAAGAAATGAGATGTTGTGCAAGGAAGGGTGAGAAGAGATTCCATGAACTATATGAAGCATATGGAAGGTCACGGAATTGTGAAATGGCCCATACTAATTGGAGAATGCTGAATAGGGACTGAGGTGTGCGGAAGCCCAGAAGAATGGAGGGAAATAAGTCTAGAGTGTGAAGTCTGGTTTAAGAACCACAGAGCCCAGAATGTCATGCTAATGTAGAAAGTGGGTAGCCAATAAGCGTTTAGCAACAAAAGGGAAAAGAAATACACACACACACACACACACACATCAGACCTACAGTGCTAGGACATAACTGAATTCATAAAATAGTTAATTCCCTCAGATTAGTACTGTTCTCCCCATTAGGCAGGTGAATAGTCTGAGGCTCCGTAAAGTTCAGTTTAGCAAGCATGGTATAATCCCTTAAACTTAAGATGCCTGTAATCTTGTCCAAAGTTTTATATCTAGGAAATGGTAAGGCCAACTGTCTGTGAGAGAAATAGTATTATAATCGCCAGTTTACAAGGGAGTGCTTGGAGATTCAGAGAGGTTAAGTAACCTACCCAAGGTTACACAGCCAAGAAATGGCAGAGCAAGGATTTCAACCCAACAGTTTGGCCCTAGATAGTCTATTTTATATTATTCTTATTGATTCAGTGTTCTTTCCTGCTCCCTACCCGCCTTGATAGAAAAGTGGGGGGAAAAAGAATTGATTTATTCTATTTTCTCCCTTTAATATTTGACCTTCCATTGTCTTCCTCTGCCGGAGACCAATCATTGCCTGAAGGCTGGTCAACCTGAATTGCTCTGAATGGTGGAGCTATTCACTCATTCTTTAGATGGAGACATTGGTAGTTAAAGCAACCCTCCACCTGTTACTCATATGTAAATTCTTGCTGCCTGTTTATTGTTGGAATTTCCTGCCTAAAAGATATGGTTGTTTTCCCATAGTCTTAATAAAAGCTTTGAGCAAGGCCAGAGCAGGGGGCAGTCTTTCCAACTTGAGGTAGACTCCACCCTTGGCCCTCCAAGTTCCAAATTAATTCCTTCTACTCTCTCTCTCCATTTTGTGTGCGGCCTTCTCCAGAACCTGAGCCCTAAACGGGAACCTTGAGCCACGCGGGATGTAAGGGGCTCCCACATCCTCCATTATTTTTTGTTCCCAAAATAGTGCAAATGATATGAGCAGCAAGAACCTAGGCATGCTCCCTGCCTAGTCTTTGAGAAACCCCCCTCAGAGGTTATCTTTTAGAACTCACTATGAGGAAATGGCCTCTAAATTTACTGAAAAGCTTATTGTGCAGGGACTTTTTTTTTCATTTCAGTCATTCAGTCAATATCAATTGAATAGGTACGGTATTCCAGTATGAGTTGCAGGGGATAGAGCGGTGAGCAAAAGGGACACAGTTTCCCTTTTCACCAGTTCAGAGATGTTTGCAGATGTTGAGTGCTGGAGAAGAGACCAAAATCAGTGGCCTGGCCAGTCCACAAAAGAGATCATCTGCCCACAACTGAGGTACAAATTGCTGCATTGCTTCACCTCTCAACCCTCCTCTGAATCTCTGTTAGCTGACTTTGCACTTAGTGGTACTACTTCCTTTTTCCCCATTGGAGAATTTTGTGATATTATCATGCCATGTCATTTGTTTGTACTTTTTGGTCATCTTGATTCATTCTCTGTTCTTCAGTCTCTGGCCCTAGCCTTCCTTTTCAATAGACTTCTTTTTTTTTCCTAGTGTGCTTTCCAGAACACAGTTGAAGTCTGATCTTTCTCTTCATTCTCATGCCTCACTGTATTGAAATTTGAGATGACATAATCATTTCCACTCCATTAGGCACTAGTGTTTTGGTCAGAAGTAAGTCTAGAGAAAAATATCTCATTCCTGTTCTCTTTGGAGGGTCAAATTTTCAGTAAGTTCGAGTGTTTTGTTTGTTTTTTAAGAAGCATTTTCCAACACTTCCCAGAACCTGGAAATCCTCTCAAATGACTGTATGTTGCCTCAATATCTATTGGGTGTCTATTTTAAAAACAATTTGGGCCTGACTGGAATGGGTTCCTGGTTGAGCATTGATCTATGAACCAGATTTGATTACAGTCAGAGCACAAGCCTGGGTTGTAGGCTCGATCCCCAGTGTGGGGCATACAGGAGGCAGCTGAGCAATGATTCTCTCTCTCATCATTCCTGTTTCTATCTCTCCCTCTCCCTTCCTCTCTGAAGTCAATAAAAATATAGTTCTGTAGAAAATAACGATTTGACCATATTTTCTAGTCAGCCAGGGTTAGCTCCTTACAATGCTATTTTAATTTAGCTGTCATTTCATCTTCACCCATGCATCCCCTCTGGGGATTAAGCTCCCCTCTTGGAATCCCTGTTAATATTTCTTGATCTTGTTGGCTCCCATGCTCCTTCCTACTAGACTGTTGGATCCCAAGATGTTATTACTGCTTCAGATTAGGTTTCATTTTTTTTTTTTTCTAGAAAGAGCCTCAGAGTAGTGAGATAGCTTCAAGGAACAATTTCTTCCATCTTCTTCATCTCTTTGTCTTTCAGTTATTACTTCTTAGCATTAGTTTTGTATTCTGACACCTCACTTTCTCTTCCTTCTGTCTTATTCAAGAATATGTCTTTCATCTGTAGGAACTGCTTGTCGCTGAGAAACTTGAGGAACAAGAGGCATTCCTTCATCACCCTCTTCACTTTCTCTAACAAAAATATCACCTTAAAAGTGCAGAAAGTAATACAGCCATGAAAACTAATTGAAGGCCACCTGAGAAAGGAACGCCAGCACTACGCATTTTTCTCACGTTTCTAGGACGGTTCCCCTGTTGCCCACGCCTCTCATGTCTCCCATTGAGAAGTTGTCTTTTGCAGCTTTCCCTCAAAGCTTCCCTTCTGAATTTATATAGTCTGTTGTGTCTCTGGTGATGACCTACTGGGCATATTTTGTTCCGGATCCCATTGGGTGTAAGCTAGATGAGGCATTCCCTACACCTCATCACTCACCTTTGATAACCTAGCTCTTTTTGGTATTTCGTATTAATTCACACCAGCAAGTTCAGCCCCCTGCAGTAAGTAGAGAGACACACAGACCTTCGAGTTTTTCCTGTTTTACATATTTCCTGTCCTTATCTCTAGCTGCTCACTATATTTGTTTATCACTGTGTTTCTTATTTATCTGGTGTTTATAAAAATGGTCATACCTAACATTATTACCTACTAGTGTCAAGAACTGTGCTAATATTATTGTTATTTTTCTGGCATTGTTCTAGGTACAATTCCTTTGTTAGTCATTAAATCTACACAACTACTCCGTGACCCTTACCTGACTTTTATCCCTCCTTACTGTGAAGAAGAAGAAAAAAAGAATGAAGCTTAGAGAAGTTAACTAACTTAACCAAGGTCACAGAGTTCCTAAGGCAGAGGGAAGGAATCTCTCCCAGGTGTTTTAGTCAGGAACTTGAGATTTTAGCCAATACAGTGGGCTATCTTACACTACAGTGTTAAACTCTCTTAATATTAATTTAATATTTCTAAATGACTTTGAAACAGTGTTTCATATCCAAATAGAAAGACTTTACTAGCTCCAGTTTTTCAAAAATAATATAGCTGGGGTTTTACTCCCTGCTAGTTATTTTATTACCTGTCTACATAAAGTCTAAAGAGCAAATATATATATATTATATATTATATATATATATATATATATATATATATATTATATATATAAAGTCTAAAGAGCAAATATATATATATTATATATATATATATAATATATATAAAGTCTAAAGAGCAAATATATATATATTATATATTATATATATATATATATATATAATATATAATCATAAACTGCTCTCAATATAAAACAGAACAAAGATTTCATTGGCTTTGATTTCCCTAGGGTCCATTTCCAAAGTTATTTATTTCCTATTCAAGGAAATCATTTACTCAGAAATAAGATCTTATCCAATCTTTCCTTTTGCTTTTCTTCCTTGAATGAAAAAAATAATAAGCAAAAGTTATTCCCTTGGCAAGATCTAAATACTGTTTTTATTCGTTGGTTTGTTTTTACCAATTCCATAAACTGTGTAATTGGTTACTGAGAAAACTATCTTTTTTTTTAAAGTTTTTTTTTCAAGTACAGTTGACATACAATATTATATTTGTTTCAGGTATACAACCCAGTGATTAGATATTTATATAACTCATGAAGTGATCACCCTGATAAATCTAGTACGTGTCTGGCTGGCACCATACATAGTCTTTATGGACTCATAGATACAAAGAACAGACTGATGGTTGCTAGAGGGGAGGGGGGTTGGGGGACTGGGTGAAAAAGCTGAATGGATTAAGAAGCACAAATTGGTAATTACAAAATAGTCATGGGGAGACTATTTAAATTCATTGTCCAACTTTGAGAATAAGTAAGCTTATTTTAAAAGATTGTATATTAGTGAAATATGTATTGATGTGTATTAATGAAAAGTTTGAGTCTGAATTTTTCTGTCATGTAATAATATATAAAGTACCCATACTGTTTAGAAAAAAAAAACATATGTCATAAATAATACCTTGGTTCAGATTGTTGCCCTTTAATTAGGGTTGTTTCATTGTTACTGTAATTGACTTCTTAGCTTGTGTTTCTAATTTCTCTTTCCTTTTCTTTCTTTCTTTTTTTTTTTTTTTTTTTGTTATTTTGAAAAAAAAAATTAGCTCCTAGTCAGACTGTTACTCTGGTGCCACAACCTGTGGTTACCAAGGAAACTACCATCTCCACACTGGAAATGCCATCCACCTTGCTTTTGGAGGTACCTGCCCTAGCAGATTTCAACCGGGCTTGGACAGAACTTACCGACTGGCTGTCTCTGCTTGATCGAGTTATAAAGTCGCAGAGGGTGATGGTGGGTGATCTTGAAGACATCAATGAGATGATCATGAAGCAGAAGGTATGGACAAAACTGATGAAAACTGACAGGGGGTTTTCTTTGAAGTGAAGATTTCCCACAATCAATGTACTCTCCTCGAACATTTCCCGCCAGTTTTTAGGGAGCTTTTCTCTGTCAGCAAACGCACTGCTGTTCTCTGTTCAGGCCAAGTATGAGCAAGGAAACAAATTAATGCAATTATCTTAAACAGCCACAAATTGAAAAGGAATAACACAAGGAAAAAAAGCATAAACCTTACAAGAAAAGTTGGCTTAATTAAATTCACTAAACAACTGGTATTTTAAAAATCTATTTAATAACAAAGAAGTAGCTCAATTGAGCTGTTTACATTTAAACTGCTTGTTTTGGCACCCTGCAGCTATAATATATTACAGAATCAAATATAATCTGGGAATTGGTTATTCACTTCCGAGTTGTCCATGCCAATTTTCCTACTCCAATGATAAGGATAATTGAAAGTTAGCTATAAACAAATGAAAAAAGAAAGTAACAAAACATATATTTTAAAGTAACTTAGATCTTAATATTGGTATTTATGCAATGCCATACTCCAATAAACATGTTTTTAATACAAAGATTGTACTTCTAAGCCTCATTGAAATTTATTCTGCAAAATTATGACATCAACTAGAAATATAAGATTTTATTGATATAACTGTGGCTTTCCTAGCTAGAACAAATATACTGTATGTCTTCTATATATCTGAATGAATAAAAAGGTAGTTTTTGAAAGGTTTTATACACTATAGTTATTTCACTTCTAATGATTTATAAATATTCTCTAAAGGCATAATAAATTAGACTGGAGCTATTTAGTCAGCACAGAACAACTTTTTAAAGAAAAAGAAAAACAAGAACTAAGGCACCCAAATTCCTTCTTAAAATAAATGTTAGTGATTCTGCAGGAAAAAAAATAACTTGCATATAAAGTACCTAGAGCTTAGACCCAGAAGACCATATTATTGGGTTTTCTTTGACATTTGCAAATGACATTATTGTGGTCAAATCATCCTTTGGATCTTGGTTTCTTCTTCGGGGTACAGGGCACACAGAATTCACATTTACCCTGTAGGATAGATATATGTGTACATAAAGGCATATATATATATACTTTGTTTTCTACTAACCATAATTTTCAGAAAAAGCTACTGAGGCTCATAGTCACACTCCTAGTAAATAATAGAGCAAAGATTCAAATCAAAGTTGGTTTGGTTCCAAGCCTGTGTTCTTACTCCATATAGGAGTATTAAATATAAATGTGTGGCTACCATTTGGTGATGAATAACACGTATACTAGTACATATGTATATTATATGTATAGGCTATGTCAGGCACTATGCAAAACATTTTATATTTGCAGTGTGCTGATACATATAGAAACAAAAAGGTACATTATTGTACAATATTATGCTGAGTTATAGCAGTTCCTTCAAGACTATTACTAACCAGAGGAGATAGTAGGTTATAACGTTTAAAGCAAGGGCTTTGGAGTTAGATTATCTGGGTTCAAAGCTTGGCTCTGCTACTAAAGCTGTGTGATCTTGGTTAAGTTACTCACCCTCCCTGAACCTGAGTTTATCTATCTGTACAATGTGGATTATAATACTATATGCTTTATAAGTTGTCGTGAGGATTAAATTAGGTAGTATATGAAAGATCTTCCTACTTTTCCTGCTTATTTCAAGTATTCAACTAATGTTAGTAATTAATACTAGGTTCTACAACAAACTCTATATAAATACGCCTACTCATGCCATTTGAATCGTGCAAACTCTATATCATATAATAATGTTACGTGTAAATAAGAGTGTGTTTCCACATCTGTACCCCATGCTGTCATTGACACTATGGCCTCCTGTGAAAGCCACTAGACATTAGAATGGGAAAGAAAATCCACATTTCCTTGTGAAGGGTTTGTGAGCCTGGCCTTTAAGGAAGGTATTGAGCTGCTCCATAGTCTTCAAAGTTCTCCAAATACATTTTTCTTTTGCAGAAAGTGTGACTAATTTGATGCCTCTTCTTAGTGGTATTAGATACAGGTCAGAAATTAATTTGGAGGAGAAGTTCCAGTTCCATGTCTGTGATCACAGAAAGCTAGCATTTATAAATGTCATATATATTTCTTTCTCCGCTCTTGTTTAATAGTTGGGATGCTTTTCCTGTTTATTTCCCTCACATTAAAAAAATAATTATAAAGACACTGTCAGCCCTAGCCAGTTTGGCTCAGTGAATAGAGTATCCACAGGTGGACTAAAGGGTCACAGGTTCAATTCCAGCCAAGGGCACATGCCCTGATTCTGGGCTCAATCCCCAAGTAAAGGGCATACAAGAAGCTGCCAATCAATGGTTCTCTCTCATCATTGATGTTTCTATCTCTCTATTTCTCTTTGTTCCTCTATGAAATTAATATATATATATATATATATATATATATATATATATATATATACTAATAAAAGCGAAATATTAAAATTAACTGTTTCTCCAAGACAGGGTAAGCCATGCTCACCAGCCAATCAGAGCGGCTGTATGCAAATTAGCCCAGCCAACATGGCGGCCGCCACTCACGGACCTGAGTAAACAGCCCTTTCCATTGCTGCAGGAGCGAAAGTGAAGCTGAGCCCTTCAACTCAGCTCCGATTAAACTGCCTCTAGCGAAACACAGCTTTTTGAAACATTGTAACAATCATAGAATCCTCCGGAGCTGAAGGAAAGAGCAGCTCCGGCCTAACCAGTAAAAGTAACAATTGTTTCATTATAGATGCTGCGAGGTGAAGCAGAGGAGGCTTCGTTAGTAGTTAGAAGGCAGCCTTAAAGGAACAGTGTATCAATTATAGAAGATGACCCCAGGCCTTCAAGAAACAGTATCAATTATAGGCGATAAATCACAAAAACCTGCGTCCAGCCAGCCTTGCTGGGACGTTGGGTCAATGGGAGCTGTGGGCAGCCTTAAAGCCCCTCACCCAGGCTGGTCAGGCACGCCAGCAGGTGGGCATTCCCCGAGGGGTCCCAGACTGCGAGAGGGCACAGGC
>PVJC01034277.1:0-18924 GCA_004026665.1 Murina feae | reverse complement strand
CTTCTTCTTCTTCTTCTTCCCATCTCTCCCTCTTCCTCTTCCTTTAAAGCATATCCTTCAACATTTAACAAAATACTGATTTGGTAGTGATAAGCTCCTTTAGCTTTTTCTTTGTCTGTGAAGCTCTTTATCTGACCTTCAATTCTAAATGACAGCTTTGCTGGATAGAATAATCTTGGTGGCAAAGTGATAATTACATCACTTTGAATGTTTCTTGCCAATGCCTTCTGGCCTACATGGTTTCTGCAGAGAAATCAGTTGACAGTCGTATGGGCACTCCCTTGTAGGTAACTAATTTTCTCTTGTGCTTTTAAGATTATCTCTTTGACTTTAGCCCTTGGTATTTTAATTATTATGTGTCTTTGTGTGGGCCTCTTGCATTACTCTTGTTTGGGACTTTCTGTGCTTCCTGGACTTGTAAATCTATTTCTTTCACCAGGTAGGACACGTTTTCTGTCATTATTTATTCAAGTAGGTTTTCAATATCTTACTCTACCTCTTCTCCTTCTAGCACCCCCATAATGTAAATGTTGATACACTTGAAGTTGTCCCAGAGGCTTCTTACACTATCTTCATATTTTTTGGATTATTTTTTCTTTTTGACCTTCTGATTGAGTGTTTTTTGCTTCCTCATATTCCAAATAGTTGATTTGATTCTCGGCATCTTCTACTTTATTGATTCCCTGTAAATTATTCATCATTTCAGTTAGTGTGTCCTTCATTTTTGACTGGTCCTTTTTCATAACTTTGAAATTCTTACTAAGATCCTTGAAAGTCTCACTAAGTCCCTTGAAGCTCTCAGCAAGATCCTTGAGCAACCTAATAACCATTGTTTTGAACTCTGTATCTGGTAGTTTGCTTGCTTTCATTTAATTTAGGTCTTTTTCTAGAGATTTCTCCTGTTCTTTCATTTGTGACATGTTTCTTTATCTCCACATTTTGGCTGCTTCCCTGTGTTTGTTTATTTGTATTAGGTAGAGCTGCTATGTCTCCTGGAATTTGTAAAGTAGCTCTGTAAGTAGGTGTCCTATAGGGTTTAGTGGCTCAGCCTCCCCAGTAACTTGAGCTGGACACTTTAGGTGTGCCCCTGTGTGGGCTATGTGCACAGTCTTATTGCAATTGAGCCTTTATTGCTGTTGGAGTCACTGAGAGGAACTGACCTCAGGCCAATTGGCTGTGAGAACCAGCTGTGACTACAGTCGAAGAGCTGCTGTGCAGGAGATACCCCTATGGAGCAGGACTTGCTTCAGTGGGGCTTTGGGGCTTACCGAGTCTGCCCTTTGAGTATGTTGCTTGTGGATGTGTAGAGTTGTAATCTGGTATGGTCTGAAACCATCAATGGGATGCATTTCCTCTGGGGCCTCTTGGGAGGTGCAAAGTCAGCCACTTCTTGGGGCCACTCAGTGGGAGATATAGAGCTATCTGCAGATGGCTGCTACTTGTGTTAGGCTTAGGAAGTGAACAGGTGAGGCCAAGCTGTGAAACAAGGAAGGCTATACTCACGTCAGATCTTGGGCTTCTTATTGAGAGGAATGGGGCATGCTGATGCCAGCTGATGCTTATTTGAGAGATTTTAGGATTGTCTGAAACCTGAGCCAGGACAGGCCATTCATATGGAAAAGCCACTGCAAACAGCTTGGGTGGGGCTGCACATTGCTTGGGGGCAGGGCCTCAGGGAATCACCAAGGCATAGCAAACAGTGTGAGTCACACTTATGGAAACTCAGATATGGCTGCCAGTCAGCTCTGTGATGGGGGAGGTCTCAGCATAGGCACAATGACCCCTGTGAGCACCCAGTTTGGAAGAAAGCTGCCCCTGAGTTCTTTCTCCAATATCAGACAATCTAGTTCCTTCCCATATGTCCCTAAATCTCGTTTGAGCTGTTGCCCCAGCACTGGATCCCAGAGCGATCAAGTCCAAGTAAGTGCATGTGCAGCCCTTTAAGAGGGACTGCCTGGGTCTCCAGAAGCCTCTATGTCACTCAGCCACAAGCCCCGCTGGTTACAACCTGAAGTTACAGGGACTTCTCTCCCCAGGTCTGGAACCCTGGGTTGGGGGTCTTGCATGGGGTTGGAATCATTTACTTCTCATGGGAGGCCTCTGCAGTGGAGTTTTCCTTACTGATAAAAAACACACCACATATGGGTGTTGGACCTGCCCTTTCTGGGCCTCTGCCCCTCCTACCAGTCTTGATATACTTTCTTCTTTCCTTTTCTAATTGTAGGAATTCCATTCAACCAGACTTCAGATGGGCTTGAATGATGGTTGTTCTGTATCTTAGTTATAATTTTGATGTGGTTGTGGGAGATGGTGAGTATTGGCATTTACCTACATTGCCATCTTGGTTCTCCTCACAAGGAAATTTACCCTTCCCCTTTCTTATAGAAAGTGCTCTATTGCTTTGCAGCTTGCTCTTTTTAAAAAGTGAATTTTTTTTTCCCAGAAAGAGAAAGGGAGAGAGAGTGACAGCAAAACATCAGTTGGCTTCCTCTGCCCCCACACCGGGGATTGAGCCCCAAACCAGGGCATGTGCCCTGACTGGGAATCAAAGAAGCAATCTTTCGGTGCATGGGATCATGCCCAACCAACTGAGGCACACTGGCCAGGGGAAACCTTGCTCTATTTTTGTATAATAAAGTAATCTGCAAACTCTCTATATCACTAAAAAGAAAACTATAAAATTTTATTTTTTAATTTTTTTGATATTTTCAGAGATATTTTATTTTATTTATTTTAAATTTTGTTTTATTGCTTAAAGTATTACAAAGAGTGTTAAATAAGTCTCCATTTTCCTTCTTGACCTTCCCCCCTTCTCCCCTACCCCCCAAAAACTATAAAATTTTAATATCACTGCATAGTATTGTGTCAACTAGTTTCCCTTTGGATTGACACTTGGTTTTCTTTTCTCCTTTTTATTGTAAACAATGCTACATGATAACCTTGACCACAGGTAACTTTGGACATGTGCATATTTATAAACTCCCATAAGAGGGACTGCTGTCATAGACAGTAATTGTATTTTTAATTTTGACAGTGCGAAATTTCTTTCAATAGAAATTGTACCATTTTGTAACACCAGCAGGAATGTATGAGAGTGCTTGCTGAAATTTCATTTCTTAACATCAAATACAGACATGGAGCTTCAAGGGATAATGGGTTCTATGAGCTTACTCTGCAGTGCTCAAAGAAGTCCTATTTCTGTAGAAGACAGTAAGATACAGGGAATAAAATTGATAAGGATGACATCCCCCTGATGGTTTTGAGGTTTTACTCAGGCTCAAATTAGAAAAATCTTGTGAAGAACATATGAGGAAGCCCCTTTGTAATGCCTTTTGCTAGGGCAAATTTTCATGTTGGAATTCAAGTTTTCTGTCTTCTAGATGTGTTATCAGCCATCACAATTGGGTCTCTCCAGTACTAATACAGTAACACTGACTTCATTTCTAGGGGAGAGTAACTTCTTGGCCCAGGGCAATGGTTTAGCCTTTGGAATTAAACCTCCCATGGATGTGACTCTGCCTAAGTTATTTTGTAGACTCAAGGCTATTTTCTAGACCATTAATATGGGGATACTAATCTCTATGCATTTTGGAATAATATTTGGGACAGTGTATCCTATATAATAAAGAGCTAATATGCAAATGGTCATCACGCCCTCACACCATCACACCATAACAGCTCAGACACTCAACACTGGGAGAGAGGAATGGGAACCAGCTAGGCACAAGTGAACTTGCAAGAGAGGAATGGGGACCAGCCAGGCTGAAGCCTGGGAGAGGGACAAGCCACCCACCCTGTGGTCCCAGGTGCCTGTGGCTGCATCCCAGGCAAAGCTGGCCTGGGTCCTGGGTGCCTGCAGCTGGCCATAGGGAGGGAATCCTGGGTTCCAGATGTGGGGTGAGGCAGAGGCAGTTAGGAACGATCAGGCCAGCAGAGGTGCAGTTAGGGGCGATCAGGCAGGCAGGCAGAGGGGTTGGGGCAATCAGGCAGGCAGGCAGGCAGGTGAGCAGTTAGAAGCCAGTGGTCCCAGGTTGTGAGAGGCAGTTGGACATCCCCTGAGGGGTCCCAGATTGGAGAGGGTGCAGGCTGGGCTGAGGGACTCCTTCCCATGCACAGATTTCATGCACCAGGCCTCTAGTAATATATAATAGCATTCAACACTAATTTTCCCCTTTTTGCTGTTCTGAAAATCAGAGAATCAGGAAGAGAAACCCCAAAGGTTTTTCTAAACAACCAAAATGTATGCCACAATTTCCATATATTGTATCTGTCTTATTTTACTCATAGAATAGGCTCTAAAAATGGACTCACTATTATTTTACATGTTTATAGTTTGGCTTCCCAGCCTCTATCTGAGTGGAAGTAACAGGGACCAAAGTTGTTAACTTACTGAACTATGAAAAGCAGAGATTTTAAAAAAATTATTTGTAAACAACAACAAAGGTGTCTAGTAGGCCTGGGGTGGCTCCTTAGCAGGCCTATAGAGTTAGAGCTTCTTAGCATAAAACTACCTTAAAGTCAGATCGTCAGGGAGGAGTTAACTGGTGTACTGTTAAGAAAGCAGATCTTTGGGCAATGCATTTCTTTTAATGAATTCACCACACCTGTTGTGCTAAGTGATGAACTCACTTGGAACACTTAATTGCTCCAAAAGTCCAGGTAAAAGAAAAAGTACCATTCATCCATCACACAGTCCAAATTTATGTTAACCTTTCAGTGAGTCTCATGATAGCTGTGTAATCATTGTAAGGTATTTTAATTTTAGAACCTCCTGGGTTTTACAGTGTATCACTTCCAAGTAATGCAGAATGATAAAATTGTTGAGACAGCAAATGTAGTTAAAATCACTTGGTAATCTATGATTCCTATAAATCTACTTGAAACTTCAATTGTGAAAGCACTTTGGACTTAATCTCACTTGTCAGCCTTATAGAGTGAATGAACTTAGCTAATTTCACTAGTAGTTTTTGTTCTTCTAGGGCAGGGAGAAACATAAATTACAAACATGCCATTGCTGCTTGCTTTTGAATCTCATTTCATAGCCTCACAGGCTTAAATGGAAGAAATATATTGTAAAACACAAATTAATTGTATCGATTTCCTAAATGTACTTAAAATATTTTCATTTATTAGAGATACCAAATTTGAATATGATTTAAGCAACTATATGTTGGTACTATGCTAATATGATAGCAACAACAATAGTGATAATAATAACAATAATGATAATAATGGCAGTTACCATTTATTTAGTGTTTACTCTCTATTACTATTTACCAAGTATCATGGTGAGAGCTTTGAATGGATTATCACCTTTAATTTGCCCAACAACTTTTCAAAGAAAGCCTATTATTATTTCCACTATATAAAGTAGGATATTGAGGTTTAAAGGCCTCAATTTTCTTGCTCACATTCACATTTTTTAGTGGAACTGGGATTCAACCCTGGGCAATCCTACTGTATGTTTATACCATCTTTCTCAGGTGTTATTAATTCAAATTCAGCAAAGAAAGAAAAAGAACCCCATCTATATGCAGAAATAACCCTTACTAGCTGGCTAGAAATATTACTACCATAGTAAAAAGAGGCTTAAATCATAGTATGAAAAAAGGCTACAACTATATGACTTGTTTCCAAAAGATTTTGGAATTATTTCTCTACCCCCCGCCCCCGCAAAAAAATGACTGGTGAAAAATTCTCAATGGGTACTTTCTGTATAGTTTTTACAGGTTTTATTTAACTTAGCATAAATACTCATGAAAAGTTATGTCCTGAAATGTGGAATCCTAGTCTTTCCCTGCCACTCCCAAAACTTAATTAAGTGCTATAGAGTTACATATCAGACATCAAAATAGCATTACTGAAAATTTCAAAGGCACTTTTCTTCCACAGAAACTCAATGCCATCCATACAAATACCACCTACTTTGTCCTCAGCATTCCAAAGGAAGTTATTGGCATTATTAGGTTTTACTGAAGGAGGAAGTAGACAGAATCAGAAAAATGAGTACACAAATTCAAGAGTCAATGAGAAAAATGTAGAGTTTAATTTTTTTCTATTTTTAACTTCAAAATGTTCCTTTCACCTGATTAGTAACAACTATAACTATGTAACTTGCTCTATATGGCTTCAAATATACTTTCACTGGAAGATTATTATAATTCAAATCCATTCAGTGCTGCTTCACTTTTGTAATTTGTTAGTTAAGATTAAATAGTGTACCCTGCACCTATTTTAATGACATAGCACATTGATAACATTTTCACTCATTTAAAGCTATGTTTACTGACAGAGCCTTAGCACCAAAAATTCTAAAAGGCAATCTTCACACATTCAATTAGCCTGAAAAGTAATTGATACAGCTTAACCCCTTGCTAGTTCTGAATTTTCCAAATTAAGGTCACAGAATTTTAAAATCTCATACTTAAAAAAAAAATTGATAGAAATACATCAATGAGGGAAGATGATGCACTCAAGGTCACAATGTGCCAATTCAATCTTTGCTCCAATATTCAAGATGCAATCAGGCTGATTTTTAACTGTATTTTCCCTGGAGTTTTGTTAAGGGAACTGTAGAAACTTTATTGTAAAACATGGTAAAGTTGTCAGTGACAGGAAAATCCGGGGGTCAACAGAGGTAAAAGAGGAAGGAGGTATTTAAATAGAAGTGAAAATCAGTATGTTGTGAGTAGGAATCTAAACTGACTTATGTAATTTCTAAAGACCCCAGAACAAGAAAAGAATAAAAGGTACTTTTGAAAGAAAAAAACAACAACACCACACAGAACAGCCAAAGAGGTGAGACACAGCCATTTTGGTGGTGGGGGGGGGTGTCTAACTATACAATGAGGTCATCCTATCTCCCGGAAGTGACACGTAATCACCTGCTTTGCACTAGCTCCGCCCCTTCCCCCAGAGGTCCCGCCCCTCCGCCAGCAGCCGGGAGGGTGTTAGGGGGCGTTTCTCCGGGAGGAAAGCTGTGAGCTGCGACGCTGAGGAAGGGGACCCCAAAACGTCTGGCACTGCCCCCTCCAGGGATCACTTTGGACCGCCTCACTCGGCCCAGCAGGGTTCAGAAACGCCGAGGGGTCAACCTGATGGGTTTCGGGGTCAACGGAAGAGGGGAAGGGGAGCCCTGGCGGGGAGAACCCCCCGGCCCCCCGCCCAGCAGCTGAGGCATAGGAGGGCGGCCATCTTGGCCGGGTGGGTAGGGCTGGGGAGCTACGGGCGCCGTGCGATTGGGGGGCTCGCCCGGAAGTGACGCCAACTACCCGGAAGCGGAGGGGGTTCCCCGGCCCACTCCCCCCTCGTTCGTTTGCTCCCCCGCTTCCTCCCCGCCCCCCTTCCTCTCCATTCGTTTCCCCCCCTCCCCGTTCCCTGCCTTCTTTACCCCCCACCCGTCCCTCCCCCCCCAACCTCCGGAGCTGGGAAGAGAGTCAAGATGGCGGCGAAATCCGATGGCGGTGGCGTGGGGGTGGGCTTCGCCCAGCTGCACAACCTGGACGAGGCGGTGGGCAGCGGCGGCGAGGAAGACGGGGAGCCCGGGGGAGGCGGCTGCGGCGGCGGCGGCGGAGACGAGCCCGGCGAGAGCAGCTCGCTGCACATCTGCCACTGCTGCAACACCTCCTCGTGCTACTGGGGCTGCCGCTCCGCCTGCCTGCGCTCCCTCCTGGGCAAGAAGCCGCGCCGCAACGCCGCCGCCGCCGACGGGGGGGACCAGCCGCTGCAACCGCCCGGGGCCGCCGGCGCCGACCGCCACCCCCCGACGCCCTCGGCCGCGCGGCCGCAGCCGCCGCAGGTGGAGCGGCCGTGGCTCGACTGCCTGTGGATCGTGCTGGCGCTGCTGGTCTTCTTCGGGGACGTGGGCACCGACCTGTGGCTGGCCCTCGACTACTACCGCAAGGGGGACTACGGCTACTTCGGGCTGACCCTCTTCTTCGTGCTGGTGCCGTCGCTGCTGGTGCAGAGCCTGAGCTTCCGCTGGTTCGTGCAGGACTACACGGGCGGCGGGCTGGGCGCCGTGGAGGGGCTCAGCAGCCGGGGTCCCCCCATGATGGGGGCCGGCTACGGCCACGGCGCGGCCCGCGGCGGCCCGGGCGCGGGGGGCTCGGCCACGCCGGGGGCGCAGCGCCTGTGCCGCCTCTCCGTGTGGATCTGGCAGTCGGTCATCCACCTGCTGCAGATGGGGCAGGTGTGGAGGTAAGAGCACTGCGGGGATGGGGGTGGGGGCTTGGCCGGCGGTCCTGCGGAGGGCCCCGCGGGCAAGGCCGGGGGCCCTACGGAGCGCGTTCCGCCCTCGAGGTGCCTGGCAGGTGGGCCCCTAGGACGGGCCCGGCCCGGGGTCTCGAAGGAGGGGTGGGACGCGCACTTCCCCTGGCGTCTCTAAAAGACTATCTTTTCGATCTGGAACCTTGGCCACGCCTTTTGGCCCGGGGAGGCCCAAGTCCCGCCTGTTTGTCTTCATCCTTGGTTCGCACTTATCAGAGACCCTGCCTCCTCCTTCCCCTCCCCCCATCTCTGTAGACCTCGGCATCCCCTCTGTCCCTGTCCCCTGCATCTTAAGGTAACCAGCCGCTAGAGCTTTTTATCCGCACCCCAGCTCTCCTCCTGGGACGGGTGGTGGTGGGGGAACCTTCCTTCTTCCAGCCGGTGTGCACTCGGTTTTGTCCCCCGGTGAGACATCCTCCCCTCTTCCCCCGTCTTCTCTCCGCAGTGGCCTGTGTGGGGCCCTGTGCAACCCCCCTCGCAGCCTCTCTATTTAGCACTCCTTCATTCCACGCCCCCTCCCCTCCCCCCTTCCTGCAATCCCATCCCCAGCATATGATTCCAAACCGCTGCCCTCCTTGAAGGAAAAAATGACTTTTTTTTTCTGGATTAGACGTGCCCTTTACTTAGTGACAGGTAAAATTGTGTAGTGTGCGATGAGTGTAAGCGTTTGTTTTTAATTCTCACCTCCAGAAAATCAGCCACCCACCCAGACACCTATTCTGATGGAACCTTGGTTTTGGTAGCCAGGCCAGTGTGTAGGTGATTTACAGCTACACAAGCCCTGAGCTTGGCCCTGCAGCACTTTCCCCTTTCGTAAATTTCCCGTGTGCCAGGTGAATCTCTCAAACACCATTTGCAGATGTTCTCTCTGCCAGCAACCTTAAATGGCTCAACTAAGGAAATGATCCTATTAAAACCTTGGTAAATCTGTGCTCTCCAACTTAAATCAGCTTGAGTGTATTTTGGGAACAGTGAGTTGTAGGTAAGAGCATTTTCAAGAGAAAAAAATCGTATGGAAGATGAATTACCCAGAGCTCTTGAGGTACATTGCTTCTGTGAGGAGACATTTTGCCTTGATTGTTCTGACTCCTCCACCTAGTAGGAGATTTTAGGTGCTCAGTATTTTAGTTAACTGAGATGAAGTTCTTGTCTTTTGAATGTCTGTGCAGATCTCTGTTCAGAATTTCAAATAAAAAGTGTTTCAGAAAGGATGGGATTGAGTTAATGGAATCTTGAAAGTGACTGTAAGAACTTTGTCCTACAAAATTTGCGTGCAAATTCTGAATAGGGAACATGTGAGTGGTTTCCTGGTCCACCCAGGGTTGTTTACTGGTGGTTCCTGAATTGAACCAAGCAACATTTTTTTTTAGCTGTGTTTGTCTGTAGGTAATTTGCTCTGATAACTTTAAGAGAAGAGGGGGGAATGAAAGAAAAAAAGTAATTGACTTTTAGCTATTTTGAGCATAGCTTGTGATGAAGTGAAATTTTGAAAAATATTTTGAATTTGCAATCTAAACTTAAAACACCCATAAACCCAATAGGGAATCTAAGGCAGTGTGTTTGATATTGGGGATACCTATTTTGATTTCTTGCAGCTTGATGAGGTATAAAGGTACACTGGGGGAGAGGGATAAAAACTGTGGAGAAGAGAAAGATTTTGAAAGTAGCAAACTTTAACAGCATGTATTTAATAACAAGCCAAAGTCACTTATCTCTCTCCATGTCTTAGACTCCGAAGTGTGGGCAATCAAAAGCTTGGTATCAGGTTAAAATTCCTGCGAGAATTGTTTCTAATGAAATCCACCCTAGCTATTTATTAGTAGTAAGCTTTTGAGACATAATGGAATTGGAGTTCAGTTTCACAAAATTTTTAGGTAGGATAATTTTCCCTCAACCGACCTAACTCTTAATTGTATTTGGGTAGAGTGGAAGTCCAGATTTTGGAACAAACTGACAAGGACATTTTAAGTGTAAATTTAGCTTTTATGGTTGTTTGAAAGAGGGCAGTGCATTATTTTCCCAGACTTTCATTGATATTTCAAGGTTTACAGATATATATTTGTTAAGTATATTTTTATTGATTTCAGAGTGGAAGGGAGAGGGGGAGAGAGAGAGACATCAATGATGAGAGAGACTCATTGATCAGCTGCCTCCTGCACACCCCATTGAGGATCAGTCCACAACCTGGGCATGTGTCCCCACTGGGAACAGTGACCTCCTGGTTCATAGGTGAATGCTCAACCACTGAGCCACGTCTGCTGGGCTTCTTGGTTTGTTTTAAAAGATGCATGTGATTTTATTGTTTGAATTGCTTTAGTCTTTTTTTAAAGATTAGAACATAGGTCTAAATATTTCATTAAGTTTTAAAAGTATGGTGTACTAAAAGAGATGCTAATTCAGTGAAGTTATTTATTCTAACATAGCAATACTTAAGAGGAAATACTTTCTGAGGAAGGATTTTATTTTTATTTTTTTCCAGTAAGCTGGTTGTGCTTGAAAAACTCCAGGAGCAGAGTCTGCTCTTTAATACCTGCTAGGCATGTGGCTTGCATAGAAATCATTCATATGGAAAACTTTGGAGAAAGGATTTTATTCTTGTTTTAATCTCTTGGCAAATTACTTGTCAGTGTGTACAAACATACATCATGCAGTTTTTACTGCAGATCTTTAGGGATTACAGTTCTCTTTCATATTAATTACTTGAATTTTGCTATTTTATGTGGTCATCTGATATAAAAGTTAAGATCTAGGAATTACATCATTGATTAGGGTCACATAAGAAAAGATGTTGGTGAAGTTGTACATTGTCAAAACTGATTCCATTAAACCATGAGTACCTATATCTCTTCACATGCTTTTGTTTTTTAAATATAAAATTATCTGACTGTTGCTTGGACAAAGCACAGTGCTTAAGAAAATTTAGTTTTCCCTTATAGTAAGGTGGTAAACTTCTATGCATGTTGACTTTCTTTTCAAGATGGAAAATCTGGACATCTCTTTCACCAAAAAAACTTTGCAGAATGTAAGAAAGTATTTTTGGATGGGCCAAAATTGGAGCATGGAAGGGTAGTCTGTAGGATAACTTGGTCATGAACCTTCTTGCATAGCACTACTGTGGTTATTTAGTGCATCCTTTACCCTCACTAATTACTTATCATGTAACTTCCTTTGTAGCTATATATGCTCTATTTTTCAGGTGCTTTTCTTAGGAGTAACAGGTGTCTGAGTCACTCATACTGGGGATATGAGTCACACTGGGCCTCACTTCAGTAGTGTGTTATTATTAGAAAGTGAGATTATTTTCTTGGAGGGTTCGACTTTAGGGACATTTTGATTTAGTTTGCATATTGCGTTGTTGTATATAAGTTTTTCCTTCAGCATATCAGCCTTTCTTTGCTTTTGTGCTACACTTAGAGGGTGCTTAAGTGTGTTGGCAGTTCTCTGTAGTCTAGAAGCAACAGTTCTTTGAAGTTACATCTAATGTCATGATGTCACAGCCAAATTATTTATCTCCCCTTTTATTTATATTCCTTATGAGTGTGCTTTCACCCTTCTATTTTACAAAGTAAAAGATGAATTTGCTTAAGATCTTGATGGTATTTGCAATTTTTAAAGTGAAAAACAGCTTCCCTTTCTCTTGGGGGATAAGATGGGGTAGAGGGTTGCCTTCAAGGAAGAGGAAAGAAAAAGGATTTTCAAATATTACAATGGCATCACATATCTGTGAGTAGTAAAGCTTTGTTTTAGTATTTTTTGTTTGTTTTAAGACTTTGGTATAATACAGGGACAAAGCTCTCTAGATCATCAGCAGTAAATGTTGCTGGGCTGGTGAAAAGGTAAATATACTTTTTAAATGTGTAGGGATACTTGGTATGCTATGGGGCTTTGTTCTTACTAAATATTTTAGAACAGTGTTTTTTTAAACTCTGGCTGAGAATAGAACCTACTACAGCTTAAAAAAAAATACAGGTAGAAAGAAATGCTCTAGCATTGCTGGGCCTGTGAAGAAGAATCCCAAGGTGGGACCTAAGCAATCTTATTTTTAGAAGCTCCACAGGTAGTCAGCTGTGCAGCCAGGTTGGAGAAACACATTTAGAATTGGGTTTCAGGCTTGTTTCATTTGGAGATTGTTATTGGATTTGTTCTTAATAAATATGAACAATAAATATGATGGAACAATTGGGAATGGGATGATTTGGTACTCTGAAGTTTGGTTCCTGGACAACACCGTAACAAAATGACTTTACCTTGGAAACATGAGTGTCTAAAGGCACTTGGGGCTGTCTCCAGTGTGTGCACTTATGGAACTCAAGTGTTTTTTCCTTGGAGCCCAAGTATGCATCTTATCTTTTTAAAGGATTCCTAAATTCAGAGCAGTTTTCAATCAGTGTAGCCCACTTCTCTACCTTTTATGTGATTCAAATAGTGCTTTTATGATTATGTTGAATGTAAAAGGTATATTCTAATTTTAAAATGATTCTCTTAAGTAGGCTTGAGGTAAACATAACTGGGATTAAAAGAGGCATTGGACTAAGTAATCTGTAATATCCCTCTATCTCTAAGGTCTTGTGATTTAAGAAATTCATTCTTGTGGGGCCAGGGGACTAGTTACAATCACATTAAAAGATTATATACATGTATTTGTGTGTGTGTATGTATGTATGTGTTTAAAGAGGGCTTTATATATGTTACTGGGCAGAAATTTCAATACTGTAAAAATATAATTGTTTTTCAGTGTATCCATAAAATTAATGGAATTCTGGTTCAAAATTCAATGGAATTTTTTGAGGAGAATCTTGAGAAAAATTGATCTGAGAAAAGTAAATGTGTTTTGAGTAGTCAAAAAACCCTAGAAAAAAAATGTTGAGATTTACCTTATTAAAAAGTGGATATGCTTTAAAGTATTAATAATTTGAACAATGTGCTGCTGGCAGAGGAATTAAGCATATAGGTAGTGTAGCAGAAAAAGTGAAATAAATTGACAGGTTCATGGAAATTTAGACAGTAAAGGTGGCACTTCTAATCAGTGAATGGGAACAAGATCATTTAACAAATGATACTGAGGCAATTGACTACCCAGTTAGGGGGGAAAAGTTGATCTCGACATAAACAAAAATTCTAAAAGGATGAAAGATGCAATGAAATATTAAACTGTAAAAACTCTAGAAGAAAGTGTAGGATAATAATTTTATATGATCTTGCAATGGGCAAGGCATTTTGATACCCTCAAGGAAAAAAGGGACAAATTTAACAACATAAAGTCTCATCTAGTTATCCTCACTTGAAAAATTATAGAAAAACATGATTAGCTGTGAATTAAATTTAGACAAGGAGCTAGCACTTCCTAAAGGAGAGTGACTATGAAGAGAACAACTCTGAAGATTATTTTTGAGTGAACAGAAACAGTAAAAACTTGACATTTATGGTGAATTTTTAAGGAAAGGTATGGAAAAATGCCATACTTTGAGTAAAATTGCAACTAGTGATAAAAGATAGTTATTTCCAGGATGACTTAGGAACAAAACCTCAAATTCTGTATTACAGAAGTCTGGCAGTCCAGAAATATAATAGGCACATATCAGAATTCACAAGTAGTTCATTTCTGTCTTTTACACCAGCTTCTTTGATTTTTCAAACTTTATCCATAAGAACAATTAGTTAGGCTTATGTAATGGATAATTTCTGTACTGTTGAAAAGATTCTGTGGAATGCAAAAAGAAATAAACAGTGTTAGTAAATTTTGCTATTTTCACCATGGATTGGTTTGCTTTTATAGTACGCTCTCTGCAAATAATTTTGTGGCTAAAACTTTAGTTTACTCCCCAGGATATTCTGTTTATTCATGTTCTTTCTTCAGTAATTCTGGATTTCTTATTTAGCTCTGAATGAGTTAAGTTTAAAAAAAGTCATGAAAATAATAGCCTTATTTAAAAAGTTCACTGAATTGTCTGTTGCCTGAAGACTTTCCACTATTCACCACTATTAGAGATATTTTAACAAATTAAAAAGCACAAGACATTTCATAGTATCATAGATCACCATTCTCAGGCCATACAAAATTATCAACTTAAAAATTAGCCTGCTATATTTGGTCAAACATTTAATTAACTTACCCCTACTGCCTTGGCAGGGCCAAACCAAATGGTTTCAGCCTGTGGGCCGGACGTTCCCCACACCTGAATAAAGGGAACATTGGAGTTGAGAAATCAGATTTATCATTCTACAAGTTACCAAAAACTCTGATAGTAGTTTCCTCATATTGTATTTAGCAAATAAGGAAAATTGGTTGATCTTTAAGATCTCTTCAATTTTGAAAAGTCTATTATGGTATTGGTATTACTAGTGCTCTGAAGTTTTGAAGAAGGAATTTCTTATTAGTTTGAATAATTAAAATATTAAACAATGTATAGGTTTCCCAGGAACTGCTTGAAGTCCTATCATATGTTATTTTGATTTATTGTTAAATAAGTTCTCATTATTTTTAGTCACTTTGCTACCTATATATCTCTCCTGTTAATGTTAACATTTATTGTGGATTAGACTTCTTTTTTTTTTTTTTAAAACAAATAGGCCTTTATTTTAAAAACAAACATTTTCTATTTTTTAAATCGTTATTGTTCATATTATTACAGTTGTTTCTCTTTTCCCCCTCCTTAGCTCCCCTCCTCCCAGTTCCCACCCCAACCACTGCCCTTATCCCCCCCCCTCACTGTCCTCATCCATAGGTGTATGATTTTTGTCCAGTCTCTTCCCACACCCCCAACACCCCTTTCCCGCTGTGAATTGTCATTCCACTTGCTTTCTGTGCCCCTGATTCTATTCTAGTCACCAGTTTATTCTGTTCAGACTTTTTTTATTCACTTGATTTTTAGGTTCACTTGTTGATAGATATGTATTTGTTGTTCATAATTTTTATCTTTACTTTTTCTTCTTCCTCTTCTCAAAGAATACCTTTCAGCATTTCATATAATTCTGGTTAGGTAATGATGAACTCCTTTAGCTTTTTCTTGTCTGTGAAGCTCTTTGTCTGGCCTTCAATTCTGAATGATAGCTTTGCTGGGTAAAGTAATCTTGGTTGCAGGTTCTTGCTATTCATCACTTTGAATATTCCTTACCATTCCCTTCTGGCCTGCAAAGTTTCTGTTGAGAAATCAGCTGACAGTCATATGGGTGCCCCCTTGTAGGTAACTGACTGCTTTTGTTTGCTGCTTTTAAGATTCTCTCTTTGTCTTTTGCCCTTGGCATTTTAATTATGATGTGTCTTGATGTGTTCCTCCTTGGATTCCTTTTGTTTGGGGTTCTCTGTGCTTCCTGGACTTGCAAGTCCATTTCTTTCACCAGGTAGGGGAAATTTTCTGTCATTATTTCTTCAAATATGTTTTCTGTATCTTTCTCTCTCTCTTCTTCTGGCACCCCTATAATTCTGATGTTGGTATGCTTGAAGTTGTCCCAGAGACTCCTTACACTATCTTCATATTTTTGGATTCTTTTTTCTTTTGGCTTTTCTGGCTGGGTGGGTTTTGCTTCTTCATATTTCATATCTTTGACTTGATTCTTGCGATCCTCTCATCTGCTGTTGGAACTCTGTATATTCTTTATTTCAGTCAGTGTATGCTTCATTTCTAGCTGGTCCTTTTTCATATCTTCGAGGGTCTCCCTAAATTTATCAGCAGACTCTAGAATATTCTTGAAAAGCCTTATAACCGTGGTTTTGAACTCTATATCCAGTCGTTTGCTCTCCTCCATTTCTGTCATTTGTGACCTGTTTCTTTGTCTCGCATTTTGGCTGCTTCCTTTCGTTGACAGAGTGGCTTTAATCAGCTGTGTCTATGGTGGGAGAACTTCTATGGTGGAGACACCCTTATGGGGCAAGACTTGCTTCAGTGGGGCTTTGGTGTCCACTCAGTCTGCCCCTTGAGTGCGTTCCTTATGAGTCTGAGGAGTTGTAGACTGGGCGGTCCCACTCTGACCACTGGGTATAAAGTCTCTTGGAACTCCAAGGAGGGGCTATTTTAGCTTCTGCCTGGGGCTTCCCAGCCTTTTCCATGCTAAAGCCTCTGCATGCAGCTTGGGTGGGGCGGGATCTCAGGGAGTCTACAGGGTGGAGCAACCAGCTATGGCCGATTCTCAGCCCTGCCCTAAGAGGCACGGGGTCTCAAGCTGCTCTGGAGTTCCTCCCGGTGCCAGACGATACCAGACAGTCCAGCTCCTCCCCGTATGATTCTGAGTCCCCAGAAACTCGCCTGGAACTGGAGTTCAGAGCCATCGGGAGCTTATACCTCCCTCCGGTACAAAATGCTGCCAGCCCTTTCCGTGAGCCCCTTCGCACGCGCCTCCGTACCTCTGCACTTTATTTCTGCACCTTCTCTGCGTCTCAGTCTCTTTCTAGTTGTAGAGTTTCCACTCAGCCAGCCTTCCTGTGGGTCTGGGTGGTGTCCGTTGTTTCTTTTTGTTGTGGTTTTGAAATAGTGCCCAGCAGCAATTCCGGTGTTCACCTATGCCGCCATCTTGGTTTCTTTGTGGATTAGACTTCTTGAGAAACTTGTTATGCTAGTTTATTAGCTAATTTTGTGAATTTGCAGTTTTAGGTAAAATGAAAGTATTTTACATTCCTCATTTTTTATAATTTTCAGTTTAAATTTCTTTTTTTTAGAAGAGCAAGCAAGAATTAATTGACTGCATAAAAACACACTTAGGACAGTGAAACAAGGAAGGGCATAGAAGAAGCAACAGGAGAGCCCAGGCTGTGCTGCTTTGGCTTGCTGGGAAATCAGAGAAAAGGGGACCTTGGAGACAGGGTCAGGTGGTAACCACAGGATGAGCTGCCACTACCCATTGCTCCCCTGGGGTCCCTTGGAGTTTAGGAGATAGGTGCCTATGGGGTAAAAAGAGAAGAAAGGGTGGAAGGAATGGCCTGGGCATGCTCCTTGGAGGGAATTGAGTCTGTTGTAAATTTTTTATTGTTAGATTAAGCTAAAAAAATGCATATATTCAAGTTATACATTTTGGAGGTTTATATGAATTGTTTACCAAGATTTCTTTCTTTATTGGAGAAGAACCTTAAAATCACCTACTGCAATTTGTTTAATATGTATTTTCTAATTTTGAAAAGTTAGTGTTTGTGAGTTTAAAAAAAGATAGCTTCAATGTCAATTGTGATCTGTTTTAGGAAGAATTCTAAGTGAATTTTCTTATTATTTTTTTCCCTCTCTCTCTTAGATTAAGGTATAGGTATGTTTTTGGTTCAAGTTGAATTTTGGGGGAAGATGGGATTTGCTTGGTGATTCAGTGAATATAGTTACAATGACATTAGTACATTTCTATATAAAATTCAACCTTAGGTTTTTTTTCAGTTTATTTAACGTAGATAGATCTGGTATATCATATTATCTTATATACCTTAAAACAAACCACAATGTCGTAAGGTATTTTGCATATTGCTAACAAAAAGTTTCTTCTTGTATAGATATACTAGCATATATCACTTTTATCCTGAAATATCAAATAAGTAGTTTTTAAAATAACTTATTTTGAGTTTAACCTTTTTGCCTTTTATTTATTTGAGGAAGTATATTTTATCTTGGTCATCAATTTGTAGAACATGGATTGTATACTCATCGTTCATTTCTAGGAAGAAATTCGAGTATTCAGTTCACAGAAAGGTAAACACAACAGTTTTTTTCACAGTACTTTTGGAAGGGAGATACTGGCGGGATGCTCATAGGTACATGAAATGGAAACTTTCTTTTTCACCACTATGCCCCCTTTACATTCCATCTTAAATATATTGGAAACATGAAGAAAGATGACAAAGGTGAGGAGGACACCAAGTCCATGGCTTGGGAAGCCTGCCAATAAAAGAGAGCTGGCTGGGAATTAAGAACCCAGGCTCTTCCAGACAGCAGACACACTCCACCTTCTCTCTTCAGCCATGTTTCTTAGAGTGGTCAGAGAACCCTCTGTTTTGGAATAGGCCCAGAGCTTGCTAAAATGTGGATTTATGGGTCTACCACAGGCTTAAGGAATCAAAGCCTTGGGGTTTGGGACCAGGGAATATGTATTTTTGCTCAGTTTTTATTATTGAAACTTAAAATATATATATACATATATACTAGGGGCCCGGTACACAAAAATTTGTGCACTCGGTGAGGGGAGGAGGGGCTCCCTCATCCTGGCCTGTGCCCTCTCATAGTCTGGGACCCCTTGGGGGGGATGTCCACCTGCTGGCATGCATGGCCAGCCTGGGTGAGGGGCTGAGGGCTGTTTTCAGGCTGGCCACAGCCCCCTCAGGGTTCGTGCACTGGGGGGTGGGATGGCTGGTGAGTGCAGGCGTGGACGTTTCCAGCTGGGTGGCCCACCATCGCAAATAGCTGGTGGGCCCCCACCGCTGAAAGTTGGATTGCCTGAACTGTATTCTGACCATTCTCAGTAGCTTTCAGTAACCTGAGCATAAAAAGAAAGAAATTAAATGATAGCATTACCTAGTAATCAATGGTATGGTTTTGCTAGGTGGGTGTTTTGGAATAATGGTACTACAAAGGGAAAAAAAGATTGTGCTAAGAGAAAATTAGATAAGACTATTATAGTACACAACTTTGAAAATAAAATTTAGAGATTGGAAAGGAAACAGAAATGTTAAGAGATAACCTATGGACA